>JAJEJO010000554.1:753861-887553 GCA_020662805.1 Glaucomys volans
AGGCGGCCGCGGCGCCCGGCGCCAGGGGCGCGGGGTGCGCCATCAGGTTGCGGCATTGGTTGGCCGCCGCCGCCGCAGCTGCCGCGGCCGCCGCAGCCACCGAAAAGTTGCCCCCCGCGGCCGCAGCCGCAGGGTGGGGGAAGCCCCCGCCCCCGGCCCCGGCCGCCGCCGCCGCTGCCGCCGCCGCCGCCGCCGCCGCCGCCCCTTCCATGTTCTTGTTGAGCTCGTCGGCCACCAGGCCGCCGCCGTTGTCGTAGAGAAACATGACGGTGGGCTCGATCCAGCGGGGGTGGAGGAGCACGGAGGCTGTCATAGCCCGAGCCGCATGGAGAAGACCCCAGTGGCGCTGTTTTAAAAAGCCCCCAAGAAGTGAAGAGCGCGCGGCGCGGGACCGGGGCCCGAGCGAGGGGGGCGGATCGCGCCCCGCGGGGTCGCGCCAGGCGGCCGCCCATTGGCCCGGCCCCCCCCCCGCTCCGCCCACGGCGTATGCAAAGCGGGCGGCTCCAACCCCAGCTCCGCTCTGTGCACCCGCGGTCCCCGCCGCCGCCCGCGCCGTCACCAGCGCCAGCACCAGCACTCGCCGCGCGACCGCGCAGCATTCACCCAGGGGAGAGGAGGGGGACGCAGGCGGGTGGGGGGTAGAAAACCCGGCGGGGGGGACAGGAAGGGAAGGGCGTGACTTTCGCATCCCCTCTTTCCTTGCGTGACTTTCGCATCCCCCCTTCCCTTCCCTTCCTTTCCCTTCCCTTATCCCAGTGAGGACCAGCTCAGCGCAAGAGTCGGGGAGGGGACCTGGGCACGCAGTTGGTTTGTGACCTAAGGCCGTGGGGACTGGTCAGGTAAATCCAGCAATGGCCAGGGATGGCAGACTGGTGAGGATGGGACCAGCCTAGCTCAGTCTGGGCATTTCTTGGGGCCTTTGGGTGGTTTTCTTTCCAGGTATCTTTCTGCAGGGAGACCCTAGGTCTGCTGTACGAATTTTAGCTTTGACAATATTATATTCTCAATTTGGTTCTCTTTTCAGGGGAACAGGGGCAGGGCGTTTGTTGCTTGTTGGTTCTTTCGGAAAGGCCTGGCTCATGGGTCCCAGGACATTCCTCTGGAAAACTTGGACTGCATTTAGGAGCTCTCTTCCCTTTTCTGTACCCATGTTAGTAGGCAATTTTATACACTTACATTTAGGCCCATGGACTCTGAACAACTTATCATACCCCACAGTCAGTCTCTCTCTCTCTCTCTCTCTCTCTCTCTCTCTCTCTCTCTCACACACACACACACACAGTTACATTCACACATTTAGGAATATAGCCTGTTTCTCACTCTGATCCAGTAATAGTTCTTCCTCCTTCAGAAACAAAGATGGAAAGAGCTCCATTCTCCTGTGCTCCTGTCTCACCAGTTCTGCTGGCTTCTCCTGGAAGGGGCTCAGGAGGAACAGGCTCCAGATGGGCTGTTGACTGAGACTCCAGCCTCAAATCTGGGGCCTCAGCAATCTGCTACATAGAGCCTGGGATGGACCTGACTCTTGGCATCTGGGATCCCACAATTGCATTCTGTTTGGGAAAAAAAGAAAGCGGCTCTTTGGGGTTGTTTCAATGCCTTCTTCACCAAGTAGGCACTCCAGCCTGCAGAGGGTGCCCAGTCTCAAGAACCAACCTGAAGTCTTTCCTCTGTGCCTAGGAAATGAAACTCTTTCCTGGAAGCATGGTGGGTGTTGGTACTGACAGAGCAAGGCAACTACCCCTCTTGGAGTCACCATGTTTTAGTGAGGGATTTTGAGGGTCCTTCTACTTTGGAGACAAATACTTCCACTTCTGATTGTGTGACTGTGAGCTGGTCAGTTGCCCATAAAGGGAACAGGCATTCAAAGTGAAAGTGGGCACATTCAGGACCATGAAAGCTGGGGAAAGTACTGGACTCCCTTCCGTCCCAGACATACTGGTGAGCAGCCAGACTTGGACTTCTCTTTGGTCCCAGCATGCAGACTCATCCCTAAACCCCGGGCACTGCATGTACCATCTCACTGGTTTGCTCTATAAGCCCCCTGGGCTTCCTGCATGGTCCAGACTGATGAAGCTGGCTTAGGCTTTTATCTGCCCAGATTCCAAACTTGCCCTGACCAATGTAAGTGTCGCCCAATAAAACCTCTCCTACCCCCCATCCCCCCCCCCCACTGCTTCCTTTCCCTCTTGACTTTTTAGCAGTTCTGGGTAAATATTGATTTGCCCCCAGTTTACCTTCTCTCTGACTGGCCATTTTGCAGACTAAGGAACCAGATTCTGTGAAGACTTGATTTTTGTGTTACTTTCCGGCCCTTTCCACATCCCCCACCCCCTTCCTCTCTCCAAGTGGCATTGTAAAACTCACAGTGACAAAGAGAAAGAGTAGGGTTCGAGGCCCCGGTTCCTAGGGACTTGAGGGCGGTTGTACGTGCGGGTCAGACACGGCTGGAGGCCAAGGTCAAGTTGAAAGTTGCAGTCTAGTCAGCGTGAGAAAACAGCCTTGCAAACTTGAGGACCAAGGCGGCAGCAAAAGGCCCACCGCTCACCTCCCCTCACTCTTAATTCCCTTTTCCTCTGGAATTCTAGTTTCTGGCTCTGTTTGGCTACCCAGCATTTTTTTTTTTTTTTTTTTTTTTTTTTTTGCTGCCTTCGTAGAGTTTTGGGGCGGTGTTTACCGACTCGTCTTCTCTGCCTCCGCCCTGCTCTTGGCCGGGGTTTCGAGTCTATTCTGTTTTCCAGCCAGACCCGGAAAAACGAAAACACAGCTTGGGAAGCCCCCCTCAGCCGGCGCCTGTGCCAGCTCACCTCTGGTCGTGGCGCGGTTGCTGGTGCACACGGCGGCCAAGGCCAGCTCTACATTCTTCCCTCCCCCCCGCCCACTTCACCGGAGCCGGGAGCCCAGCGAACAGAGGAAGGGCCTCAGCTCCAGACTGCCAAAATCGACTGGGTCCCTCCACACCAAAAATGGTGAGACAAGATTTCATCTTGTCCTCTGAGGAGCCACAAGCAGGTTTGTCTGAGAGGGACAGCGCCTGGTGGGGCAGGGAGGAAGGCTTTGGATCGCTTCTCAAATTAATTCTGCTTTGCTTCCCACACGTGGCACCCCCACCAGGGAAGGGCTTGGGGCTAGAATTATTGAGATTTATGACTCCCTGTCGATTTTTTAAAATTCTCAAGATATGGTTACTTAGAGAGAGGCAGGCTGCTTGTCCCTTCTTGTCTTGGATGTCGATATGTATGATGTGATTTTTCTACCAGGCATCTTGGCATGCCTTCACTGTTTTTAAATGTCTGTCTGTCCTTCTAAATATTGAGTTGTACTCAACAATTTGCCAGAATGGTTTACAGAACTTGAATGAGCTCTGTGGATAATATTGGATCTGAGTTTCTAGAATTTCTACACACTCTGAAGTAAGGATAATACCTGTTCTTCCGTCTTTCACTGAGGAATATAAGAGATTCCTTAATGGTTCCCAACATGGTTTCTTACTCCACCAGGAAGCCACTGAAACGGCTTGCTGTGGAAAAAGAAAGGTCAGAGGACAATGAAGACTGGACTGTTTGTGGAAGGGACCATGGACCCTCCCAGCATTCTTCCTCTTTTCTCAAAAGTAAGGTGAAGATTTGGTTGCCTGCCCAGCTAGTGGGGTCTGACCTTTCAGAGCCATATTCCTGCTTTTTCTTTTCTTTTCTTTTCTTTCCTTTTCTTCTTTCTTTCTTTCTTTCTTTCTTTCTTTCTTTCTTTCTTTTTCCTTTTTTTGGCTTGGTCCCTCAGGCTCAGGAATTCCTATAAGATTGCAGAGAAGTAGAGAAGTACCATCGAATTTAACAATTTAATCCTCTGACACCCCATGGATGCAAGCCAAGGCACCCACTGGGATTTTCAGGCAGCAGTGGGCAGTTGAGCAACAGAGCCAACTGGAAGACGGCAGGAGTGGAGGCAGGAGAGACTGGGCTTATTTTCCAAGCTCTGCCTGGTGTGCCCAGATTTCTCTGGGGGAGCCCTGAGAGGGCAGTGCCGGCAGAACCTGAGGGCGCTGGCTGCAGCAAAGCCTTTGTTCAAGGAGTTTCCACAGCCTTTCTCCTGCCCCAAAATGACTTGGCTTCTTACCTCCTGAATTGGGCCAGGGCACCCTGTAGGGCCTTGGCTTCCCTGGTGCCTCCCATGGAAGACAGAGACCTTGGCTGAGTTTTTCTGGGTGGGGGATTCCATGACAGACTGGGATGTGGGACCTTCCTCTCCCAGGGTTGGGAGAAAAAAAGACAAAGGATAATCAGGGTTTAATTGAATTTGATTTTCATTTGCAAATGAAATTTACCTGCTCTCACTTTAACTTGGAGGAGGCTGACAGCACTGCTCCCTGGCATTACTTCTTTGCATCTATCCAGCATTAGGATAAACATTCCTTGGTTGGTTTTAAAGACACTTTGTATTTCAGGATATTCATGTGTTTCTAATGTATCCAAGCAGCTTTATGAGCTGCCTTTGCAGAATATCTTAACCCTCTCCCTTCCACCTTAAGGGGACGGGGAACGCAGAGATAATGGCAAAGGAAGAAAAAAATCCAGAAAGAAAAAAAAAAAAAAAAACTGAGGGACTGAGACTGGCCAGGAAGGACAGAGAAAGGAAAAATTCTCAAACGGAGTAGCACTTCTGAATCCTCGCTGGAGCAAGTGGAGGATTGCTCTATTCATGGTAGGCTTTTTGAGTACCCTCAATCCTATCTCTGCTGGGGTGGAAGCTGTACCCTCTTTTCTTAAAGGGAAGGGGTTAGCTAGGTTCTGAAAGCTGGGCTGAAGCTGGCCAGTGGGTAGGGAAATGGGGCATCCTGGGTCATTCAAGCTTTGTTCTAGATTTCTGAGCATTTGAAGCAATAATAAGGTACTGAAAGGTTCAAGGCTGTGGGGATAGTTTTGGACCATGGGAAGTCACTTTGCACCATGGTGTCCAAATGCTAACACTTGAAAATGAAAATGCAAGATTGAGGAAGACCTACACTGACTCCACCTTGCTTTTAAGATCCCCTTGTAGGTTGGATTTTGAGGACAGCAAATATTGAAGGAGCAGCTCTCCTGTGCCTGGGAGGTTTGTTTCACCCAGTACCACAAAGCCATTAGGAAAGGACCCATTCACGAAGGACAGCAGAAGTTTCAGCTCTTCCCTGTCCTGTTTCCTCTGGGGAGTCTTTGAGAAAGGAGACATACAGTACCTCTTCGCTTAGAACAACCTGCCCTGGGTCCCAGGTTCCCAGTGAGGAGCACCCCCCACCTAACTGCATAGTGGTGGCCAGGGGCACCCCGACTCCTAAGGGTTGGCTTGGCGCAAACTTGGAGTGTGGGGCGCGTGCTCCGGTCTCTGAGACCTGGCTCTAGGAAGTCTGAGTGTTTCCGAAGCCAGCGGTTCAGGTGGTGGTGGAGGGAGGGCTCCTTGCACCCAACATTATCATGCTCCTCACTGGACCTGGAAACAGCCGCTGCCTAAAGCATCTGAAGGTGCGCTAGAAGCAGAGGAACTGGACTCCCCGGTATTAATAGAACCTCTACCAGAAGGAAGAACCGCCTTCCCTAAGTGCCTGACTGGCTAGCAGGTGAGGGTCCCAGCAGGCTGGGACCCAATCCACCCAAGGACTGAAGTCACCATTTACTGGGTCACGGAGCTGGGAGAGAGGAGAACGGCTCCGGGAATCCCGTGCGACATGCGAAGGATGAGGAGTCTCTGTACCCTACGACGACGACGACATAGTCCCTCCACTGCACGAAAGGAATCCTACCGCCGGCCCCCACCCCCACCCGAGCTTGATGCTCACGCCCGCAACAAAACAGGAAACCAGTACTGGGCTGTGGATACTTTATGTCAACAAATACACTGAAGACATTTCAGCGTTTGAAGGAAGTAGGGGGTTTGTACGTAAGCCTGGCGGCATCGAACTTCAGCTTTCTCCCCGAGAAACCAGTGCAGGCAGCCAGGCGGCCTGGGCCCACGGATCCATCCCTCCCTAGAACCCTAAGGACACCCACGCCCCAGACCTAAGCTGCGAATTCTTAAAGCACAAAGCAACCGAGGGAAGGAAGTTCACTAGTACAACCAGGAGGAAGGGGAATTCAGGATTCTTTCCAGTACACACTGAGTTGTAATCAGACTTTTACGGGCACATTATACGTTGTAATCATGATGTGTGTGCCTTGGTATGCACACACAGATTCACACGTACAGCGAATGCACACGCGCAGTGAATGTTCACATCCAATGTCATGTGGGTGAAATACAGGCATCATACCGACCCCTAAGAAAAAAATTTCACCTTGTCAGACCAGCCTGGTGACATGCTTTAAGGTGGCTGGTGCATCCCCCTTACCCATTCTGATTTTTCCAATTACTCTCCATTCCCTCACCAGTGGTTTTGTAAATACACCTGTTCTCAGTGGAAGGTGAGTTCCATTGGCATTTACCTGGTTCGAATGTCCTCCCCAGAACCTCTGGCTGGCTCTGGGGGATCCTCACTGAGCAGGTCTGGAGTGTCTGATGCTGCTCATGAAGCAGCCGCCGTCCCTTTGTCCCCGGAGCTGGAGCCTTGCTTGGCCCAATGCTCAGGGAAACGAAGCAACTCAATAAAAACTTTTGATATTAGTTTTTATGGGTCTTTACACTCTGGTGAGGGGAGCCCAGTACGGAAGCTCCATTAATCAACCCTCAGCCTTAGGTTTGGATACTCAGTTTATGGGTTGGGAAAGGGAGTTTTCCGGAAAGAAACCATCGGGGATAGTCGGCTGATTCCGGAGAAATGGAAAAATGAGCAAGGTCGTTTTCTGGTCCTGAAAACCAAAGATTAATAGGCAACTCCAGATGTTGTCCAACAGATCACTTTTGTTTTAGTACCTTGCAGGAATAATTTTACCACCTTTGCCTAATACAATTTAAAAAGACAACTTTTTGTTATGAAAATTCCTGAATACATACAAAAGTGTTACGGACCCCTATTTGCCCAAATTCTAGCTTCAACTCCTATTATCACCTTCTCTTACATGATTCATCGTCCACCTCCATTCTTTTTTAATATTTAAAATTAAATTCCAGACATAAAATCATTCCACTCTCAACATAGCATTTTGAAGGTATATTTCAGGATTGAGTAAAAAAGACTAGAACTTGAGTTGTTCTGATTACAATCTAAAATGAACTTAAAGTTCCACCCAGGAAAAATTTGGACAAGAAAGATGTTTGGGTGGTGATCATACCTTGCCTGAAAGTTTGTAAGTCTCATCTTTATAAAAATGTATATGCATGAGGGAGATTTATATCACCCTTTTCTATCTATGTAATTGTCCTTTCACTGAAGATTCTATGGCTGCCTCAGGAGTTTGTGGGGAGATGAAAAACTCTGCCTTGGTTCTTTCTGTGTCCTAAATTGATATATATCCACTTATTAGTGGGCAAATGGCTATTTCTCATTTCAACACACCTCCTTCCCTACTAGAAACCTTAAAGAGATTTCTCATGATTAAACTAGGAGGAGAAAGTTTTTATTGGACTGATATCCCATCACAGGCAATACAGTTTTCAAGAAGAAATGCAATTCTTAAATTCTTAAAGAAATGCAATTCTTAAAAATATCCCTCTAAGATAAGAGATTTTTAAAAGAATTAATAAAGACATTGTGGTTTCTTTTAATTCAGTGACCTAATTGACTAGGAGGATCTTCCCTAGAAAATGCCGAAGGTAATGTAACTAAAAACTTTGGCAACTTTAGAAACCAAAAAGGCAAAACTAAAAAATTGCACACTATTGAATTTGAGAAGTCCTGTACCAGCTAACTGCTTAATAAGTTCTAACCTCAAGTCCTCTTTTCCATAGCAGAGTGTTGGGTTGTTTATGATTCCTTAATTGCCCCCCTTTTTCATTTTGAGTAGTTAAATATCTGGGATGATTTTATACTAAGCATATGTAACAGCTTTTTGGCATAAGAAAAGGGCAATTTGACCAAACTCATTAAGGAGTGTGTAAATTAAAAGGAGATATTTATGTACACATATATTTTATTAATCTAACGATTTCAACTGCATGAAACAGAAAGTCTTGGAAATACTACCCATGTGTCCCCTGACTAAAGCCTGTGGAGCACTAGGAAGTCTGATCCCTACCCAGGCTTCAGGCTCAGTGTCTGGGGAAAGGAGTGTCCCAGGTCCCCTGATCCTAGTATGGAGTTCTCCAGGGGGGTGACGACTTAGGTCAGTGTCAGGGTGGAGACAGCACAAGCGAGAGTATTCGAAGGAAGAGGGGGAAGGAAAATGAGAGATTAGAGACAAACTGGGAGACAAAGAGGAAGGGAGGTAGGCGGGAGAAGAATAAAAAGTAATAAATAATAATAATTATGGTTTATAATTCCCACCAAAAATTTAAGCCATTGTAGCTCAAGGAAGGCCTGTGTTTTTGAAGCTCTGCAGAAGCCCACACTGTGTGGAAACTTATTTTTTTGCCGAGGCCTGAGTTGCTTTGCCCCCTCCCCCATCGCTGCTGACTGGTGAGTCCCACTTACAGCTTAGGTTGCAAGCCTCCTGTGATTTCTGTAACTACACAAAAATAATCAGGACTTTGAGAATCTGATTAGGGTTCAGAGTTAAATACAAGATTGAACTTATGTCCATAGAGAGTCGGAGTATGTGAATTCCAGCTGGTATAGGCTTTGGAGGCATAGGTCGGGAGCTAAGTTGGGGACAACCCCTCAAGCCTGCTAGCAATTATGTGCTCTCAGCCACTTTTAAAAAGGCCATATTTCTTTACATTTTTAGGATCTAATGTGAGGTTATGTCAGGTCACGGGACCCTGGGCTGGTGCAAAGTAATTTGATGTCACTGAGAGCAAGCAGACTCGTTTGTCACCCTGAAGAATAGTAGTCCCCACAGCCTGCACTGGGAGTAGGGCAGTGTGAGGTTGGCTACGAATGGGGTGAAGGTTGCTGGATCTAGCCAGGAGTCCCGTTCAGGTCTAGCCAGGTGGGCTGGGAGGGGGTTTTCTGGGTCCAGGGTCAGGTTGGAAGGAAAGTCAGATCGGCTGGACTCCAAGCTCAGACATCAGTTCATCTGAGCTCAGCATGGGACCTGGGCTCATTTGCAATCCAAGTATCAGATTTTCATTCCCTGATGTTAAATCTGGTTAACCCAGCCGCAGGCCTTCCTCCCATCCCCCACCTAGTCCTACTTCGCAGTCTGTAGCTGATTTAATAAAACCTAAGGAAATCTCCCTGAGTGGCTAATTCTCATCCCAACAATAAGTAATAGGGTTTAGTAGTGGGGGTCAAAAGAAGTCATAGACCAAGTATCTTTTGGGGAATGCACTTATGTGTTTGAGGACAGCTAGTAATATCTACGAAAAGCCTCAAGGCATTTTGCCTAAAATGGACTCCCCACCATTTTAATTTACTATCTTTTGGGAGGGTTGAGGGGGTAGCACAAAACAAAGAACATGATTACTTGAGCCCTCCTTTGAGAATCAAAAGGAGTCCAAATCCCAGGGAGGCATATGGGTAGGAGTGGCAAAACCCACTTGATGGGCAAAATGAAGAAAGAGGAGGCTACAGCCCTGGTCCCTGGCACTAAAGGGTGTGGGGATTGCTCTATGGAGGACAACTCCCTGCAGCCATTAGTGTCCCCAGTCATCCCAACCCCCAGAAGACCTGAAAAGTCTATGATCAGAGATGCAGACCCCTTACTTCAGGGCCCAGTTGTGGCTAAAAAATGTCCTGAGTTTCATATATTGAAATGTGAAGCAGTGTGTCTGGGCCCTCTGTATTATCCAGAAAAGAGACATCCTGATGACATTTTTCTTCCTGACAATTCTAGGATGATATGATGTTACAACCAAGTGGAGTAAGAAGGGAAAACTTAGACCCAGCCAGGGGGCCAGCCAGGAGGTGGCTGAGTGAACACCCCCACTCAAAGCAGGTGAAACTGCAATTGGCATCTCTGTGGCATGAGGGAGGACTGTCCAGAGTGCAGTTTCAGCCTTAAGGTTTGCCATTGCTAGTGCTGGGACAGCAATGATGAGACAGCACTCTATATGTGAGGCTTATTTCCGCAGGGGCACCCGGACAACCCAGTCCTCTACAGAAAATAGGGTGGGAGGTGGCAGCCAGTGTAAAATTTGGCCAGTCGCTCCACGAAGGAGATGGGGGCGAAATGTTGCCTGCACATCCTGGAAAGTGGGGCTCCTGCTCTCTGCTAAGGTGCCTGGAGGAGTCTGCAGTTGGCCAGAAATTGTTCTGGCCTCTGGCCTCATCTGGCTTCTGATTCCCAGAGCCACTCAGAATGCTCCAGGAGAACCCACATATGCGCGCTCCGGAGCTCCGCCCGCTCCGGCTTCAGGAGCCCCAGGACGGGTTTGACGGGAATCCGGCGGCGCGGGGAGGAGGATACGGGGATCCTGGGTCTCGTGAGGTTAGTTGGCTAGCAGGACCCGAACGCGGAGAGAGGAAAGCGACGAAAGTCGGATCTTTCCTCTACAAGGTGGAAATAGCGCTTCTGACCTGAGTAGGAGCAGGGTCTGGGGTCTGGGGATCTTTAAGATCGTCGAATGAAAACTCCACTGTCTAAGGGGCGGCTAGGAAGAGAGGGGCTTCTCTTTGCCGCGTCCCACCCCTGCCCAATCAGCCCAGGTGGAGGTCGCGGTGGACACAAGTTGGGGATGATCGCTGAACGCCGCTGCAGTTGCGATCTCTTCCCACTAGATGTCTTCCCAGTTAATCGGAACTGCAGAAAGCTATTTCTGTCCCAGTGTCCGAGACTCGGTTTCCCCGGCCTCTTTTTGAAGTCTGGCGTTTTGTTGAGAAGGCAAACCTTTTCCTTCATTTCTAATGCCCCCCTCCTCGTCCCGTGCCCCACATCCTGGCTCTGGAAATCAACCAGAATCAAATGTTGGCTCCCTGCGGGCCCACGTCCGACCGGCTCATGCCATTGGAATCTTTTTATGACCTTTGATGTGTTTAAATAACATGCCAAGGCTGAACACACACCTCGGATTAAACTTTAATCGGTTGCAGTCAAGGTCGCCCAGGTGGTAAACGCGTTTCCTCCGACTTCTCCTGGCAGATGATATGGGGTCCAAGGTCTTAGGGCACAGTCCTAAGTCCCTACCATGTACCCCTGCCTCTGTCTAGGCCTGGATGGGGGCCAAAGACTTGGTCACCCCCATTGAGCTACAAAGAGAATTGGAGAAATGGGATTGGAGGTGGAAACACAGGGTGGGCTAATGACCAGAGCACAGTTTTTATAGCTACTGAGACAGAATAGTTAAAATTTCAAGAGGCACTTCCAATTTCCCCAGAATCCAAGAGAATGACTGAAGTTCCAAAGTCATGGTTAGTGCCTTGACTGTTTCATTTTCCCCCAGCATGGCTCAGTTCACCTAGGGAAGGAGGGGGATCTGGTATTGATAGAGAAGCCAGCATAGCTGATTGTTTTGAAGATTGCCAAGCTCACTAGCATCAAGGTAGGATCTAGAACCCAGGCTGTAGCAGCCTTTCCGTGTGTTGGGCCACCCAAGGTTAGCTTCAGTTTCACTGGCTGAGTCACTGGGTCTGAACATAACTTTCTGAGCCAATACACCTGTCATGGAGAATTGTCTTGGGCAATATTTGGGAAAACACCCAAGGTCAGGGCAGTACATATTGTGAAGCCTCTCACTGTGCTTTTAAAATGAATACCTTTTTGCATTATTTGTGAAGTGTACCAATTTTATGTGTTAGCTACTCCTCAGAAAGTACTTCCCTCCTAAACACACATGGTCAAGTGTCCCTCTGGGGGAAATTTTCTTCACACATTAAACCAGATTTGAATTCAGGAGAGAACACTGAAAGGAGGTAACCCAAGGCTTGAACCTCAGCCTTATCAACACAGGTCTGGGACCCTCTAGCTTCCCCATGAGTCTTAGCTGACTGGTCTGTAAAATCAACACAGACTCCTACCCCCTGGGAGAGGATGTCAGATTCATTTTGAGCTCACCCCCTAACCTGGAAACAAACGTGCCTGCCAAAGCCTTAAAGCCTCAGCTATGCACAGCAACAGAAGTTCATTGCCTCAGAATGAATTATCTTCCATTTTCCCCCAAGCCCCTAGTACCTGAGGGTCTGTAGACAAGAACTCTCCATGTTCCTTCAGACCTGAGATTGCCTCAGCTATGGAAGAATAGTGCATATTTAGTTTATGGATTTTTGTTGTTGTGGTGGTGGTGGTTGTGGTGGTGATGGAGATCAAATGCAAGACATTATCCATGCTAGGCAAGTGCTCTGCCACTGAGCTACATCCCCAGCCCATGGTTTATCAATTTTCATCCCCAAGTGTCAAGAAGCTTCATAACCTAGACTAGGGAGCTGACCTCTCTAGTTAGAGACGATATTATCACTAGTTAAAGTTAGTTTTAAAACTTCATGGAGCCTCCTGGGGGCTGGTAATACCCTATATCTTGATCTTTGTAGTAGTTTCACAAGCGTATACATATATAAAAATTCAGTGAGCTGGGTGCTTAAGATTTGTATGCTTGGCTATATGTAAGTTATATGGCAATAAAATTTTTTTTAAGTGCTTCGTCATAACGACCTGTGAAGTAGGTCCCAAGGTTATTATAATCATCTCCATTTTACAGACCAGTCAGCTAAGACTCATGGGGAAGCTAGAGAGTCTCAGACCTCATGGATGAAAATAACTACCTGAGCTTCTTCCTTCCAGTCTTCCTTCAGTAGTCAGCTCTTTCTTCTTCAGCAGATTTCTCAGGTGGCTGAAGCCAATTCGGTCTAGAGGTGCATTTTTAAGCATGGTGTGAGACAGGAACATGACATTCTGCTCCTTCAAATGCTTTAGTCTTCCAATAGGGAGAGGGTGGAGCGGCTTGGTGTCCAGAGACTATGAGACCTAGAGGGCCCCACTTGTGGGACTGGAATGAGGAAGTAGACCCCCAGGGCTTAGAACACATTTTCTTCTTTGTATTCTAGTCTTCTCTGCCCATTCCATCCACTGCAGAGCCTGGGGCCAGGCAGACCTCTCCCACTGATTCCTACCACCTACCCCACCCTGCGTTTCTCAAAAGCAACAGTAAGGTGGGGTGGGGTGAACTGAAATAATGGTGACTGCAGTTAGATGGCTGAGGATATAGAAAGCAGTTGTTATTTATTCCAGGCACAGTCGCAAAAGGCTTCCAAAAATATCGAGCCGAGATATTTTATTGTCCAGCCTGTCTGCAGCCTGTAATTATGCGTTCAAGATGTTTAATGTGTGCAAATGCATTAGCCGCTTTCGCTGGTGAAAACCCTAGCTGGGGGCAGGGGAGAGGCAGGTCTGGAGATAATTATGTCGTACAGTCGCAAACATTATTCTGCTCTTACTGTAAATGGCCCCGGCCACCTTTACGAGAAGCCAGGAAAACTTTGAGAATAAGTAGCGGCTCTTACGCGGGCAAACTGGGTTCTTCTTTTTCTTCTTTCTCTCGCTCTCTTTTTTTCCCCCCATCCCGGATTGTTCGAAGTGTCTTATCAGGCGTCCTCTTGGCCAGGTTCAGGGGCTCGGAGCGAGGGAGGGAGGAAGGAGGCGTGAGGAGAGAGAGAAACCAGCGAACCCAGCTGAGGAGCGGCCCATGCGGGTCCTTGGTGCTTACGCCTGGGCCGGGCTTCGATGGGCGGCTGGGGCTGTTGGCGCAGTAGCCCCCGCCCCGGCAGCCCGCAGGTTCACCTTGGGCAGGGTCATACACTCCCGCTGCTCAGAGTTGTTGTGGGCTCTTCGGCACCCTCCCAACGTCGCCCTCCCGGAATCCCCAGAATGGGCTTCCGAGGCTGCTCTGGGTTGAAATAAGACCTGTAGGCCAAGGTCCGGGCCCGCGAGGAGTTCTCAAAGGCGCGGACTTGGCTTTGCTGGGGTGGGGTGCCGGGTCAGCTCTGGCACGGCTGACCCGGGCTGAACTTGCTATTTCGGGTTCCGGGTCCTGCGGGGCCAGGAGAACAGCTGGGATGGGGTCCCCCGCCTCCATCCCGGGCCTGCACGTCCGCTGGACTAGTCAACCCCCCACCCTCCCCGTAGCCAAGACGTGAGCCAGGGCTATCAGGGAACCTTGTAAGGTCTTGTACTGGCACCTTTCCCCACCTTATGACACACATTGGGTCCCCGGGTGCAGACTGCGGCCCCTCCCGCCTAGTGAAAGTGATTAGTGCAGGCACAACAGGCCTGCCAGGAGCCGGACCCCTGAGCAACAAAGGTGTGCGTTTGCAAGCCAATAGCAGCTCCCCCACCCCACTCCTCGCCCCAAATTTCCATTTTAATTCGGACTTTTAGGACAAAAACAAGGCCGCGGCGTCATGCCGAGGCAGCGCTTAGTCCAGGTGCAAGGCCCGGGCGCCTCTGGTTCGGAGACCCCCAAGGCCCAAAACTCCTCGAGCTCTGCCCCTGCGAAGTGGCTGCCGCCGATGCCCGCCCACCCAGGGGCTTCTTTGCTGGAGGCGGGCAGGGACTCGACGGGAACCATTGGGCCCCGGCTTCCTTTAACCCGACCTTCCGCCTCAAGCCTACGTCCTCTCTTCTTTCCTTAGAGAAAGTTCGGATTTTGAAACTCGTTTTAGGCCGCAGATTTTAAACAAAACTAAACCAAACCACTGGACGCTCCTTGTGTGTCGTGGGGCACGTAAGAAAATCTGTTTGGGATCCAGGGCTCATTTTCTGAGGCCTGGCAGCGCTGTGGCCGCCCCAGGGCATGGAGAATAGGCGGGCGTGGAAGGATCTGGGAGGATGACGAAATCCCAGGGAGGGAAATGCTCACACCGAGAAGAAAAACAAAACTAGCAGACGTGATTTGTTCCTGCTCCAAATGCACCATCCAAAGAGAATCCCTTTCCTCTACAGTTACTGGCGCTTGGGGTCTGGGGCCCTAAGATTCACCAACGGTGGGAGGAGGTCCTTAAAACCACCAATGTCTCTTTTGAGGGTACAGGCTCTAATCACAGATGGAAAAAGCTAGTGGGGGTCCTGTGTGGCTGCATCCCCAAACAGAACCCTATGCTTTAAGTGACTGCATAGTGAGGTTTCCAAGGCTTCCCCAGCCCTGAAAGAGGAGGTTAATTGTGCAGCAGCTAGACATTTAGGGAGAGCAAGACCTTGGCAGGAGGTGTGGACTAAAGCTTTCAGACTCGCTTTCCTTGTTCTTTCTTACTCCCTGTGTTCTCTACTGTCTCCCATCTTCCTTCCACCCAAAGGAGTCAGGCCTCTAAGGGCATTCAGCTTTGCTCCCAGGTCCTATCTGGGCAAGATGGAGAAGTCTGAGGAAAGGTCTCCCTGATGGTTCTTATTTCAGAGACCCTAGAGGTGGCTACATTCTAAAGACTGAATAATTAAAATTTAACCACATCCATTGTTCCACAAGCATGTGACCTGAAGACCCCAAACATGCCATCTTCTAACCCAAGGGTTCCTGGTTGCCTGAGAGGCTAAGCAGATTTTCCCAAGCTGAAAGAAACAAAGGGAAAAAAGCCATTGTTTCTGTAGATTTCCTGACTTGGATCAAAATCCTTGTTTGTAGAGGAAGGAGGGAGGACCTGTGTCCTGTGACTGCTGTCCTGAACGTAATTTTTTTGGCCTCTTTCTCTCTCTTTCTCTCACGTAGAATTCTGTTTCTAAACACCCTCACAGCAATTCAATATTTGATCCTCTCTATGGGAAGTGAATCAGATAAGGGCCTTCCTTGAGGTCCTCCTCCTTTATTCTCCGGCTGCCTCAAAAAAGACCAGAGAGATACAGAAAAACCTCAAAGGGAGTCTCTCACTGCTGGAAATGACTCTGCATGGGATCCAGAATCCAGAAATGGTGAGTATTTTTCCTACAAAGGCTGCTTGTGTCCTGAGGCTGGGGAGAGGTTGGACTGGGTTGTCAGAGCAGCAAGGAGGTTTTCCTTGCAATTGTACCCAACCAAGGAAAGAGGTGGAAAGAGTTATGAAGACTGGGAAAATGAGTGAATAGGGTCACCTGGAAGACCTAGATTTCTCAATTTTCTAGCTCCCTGGAGGAGGGATTCTCTGGTTGGAGTGCTTGTTGTCAATTCATTTCCAGATTTGGTTTTCCTGCCCAAGAAAATTGGATCCTTGTTTAAATCTTTTCCTAGAAGCTATATGCTCATTCTTTGGCTTTCTGTTTTCTATTAGCCAGGGACTTCATGTAAGATAATCTGAGTTTCTCCCTTTGACCTCTGAAACATGTAATTTGGGGGAGATACTGTATTTAAAATGCCAGTCCCAGTAATGAGCCCAGCTTAGCAGTGTGAGCTCCCACCCTCCCCTTAATGAACAGAGCTGTCGAGAAATAATTTCACTTTGATCTAGTTTGTGACCTGAGTTTTTGGCTTAAAGAAGACTGGGCAGCTAATTGGATTCTTCAGTTGCCTTTAATCTCCACCTCAACACTTGGAACCTGACCAAACTGAATTAAAACTAGTCTGATAAACAAGATGTAGCTGGCTCCCAGGTTAACAGCAATAAGAAAAGCCACCCCCCCACCACCACTGTGGGGTTTAATGATCACAGCGTGGTTGGCACCTCACAAAAAAAAACATGAGGCTGTAGGCCCCCAGAACCTGCAGCACGGAAGCTTCAGCATCCCCCCTCCCCAACACCCTGGATGTGGCTTAATTAGAAAGAGAAAGGGTGGGGGGAGATGAGGAAGAAAAACTTACAGTTGGTGCAAGAAGCAGGGTTGGGGGTTCATCTCCAAGGGAGGCAGGACGTCCAGAAGACTTTGTCCCTGGAAGAGGAAGCAAGCCAGGCCAAGCCTTTGAGGGCTGGACAGTAAAGATTGCAATTCGAATTTCCAACTGTGCTCCAAGAGTGCGGGGTGCAGGAGGGAAATAGGATATGAGGGGCAGGGTTATGTAGCCTGAGGAGCTGGGAATCATGGATTTTATTTAATCTTTTCAGATGCCAGGCTTTTGTGTTCTGGAGGCAAAGCAGGAGGAGGAAGGGGTCTGCAGTTCCTCCCCATTCTTAGTTGGGGCCTGAGAAGGGATTCTCTTGGGCTTCACTCCTGAGGTTCCAGGATATTTCCTTCTTCAGTAGCTGGAGAGTCCTGAGGGAATTCTCCTTTCAAGGTGGTGGGATTTACCCTAGGCCAGGATTTCTTAACCTGGACACTACTGACGTTTTGGCTTGGATAATCCTTTGGTGTGGAATTGTCCTGTGCATTGGATGATAGTGCAGCACCTCTGGCCTCTACTTATCACAGGCCAGAAGCCCCTACCCCAGTTGTGACAACCGGACATTGCCAAATATCCCCTGGGAGGAAAAAAACAAAAACAAAAACTCACCTCCAATTAAGAACAGCTAGTTTGAGCCTCTATGAGGCAGGCATTTCTAGGATAAAAGTGGAGATCTTTGCTTAATATGATCTTTAGTATTTTGGAGAGCTAGGGGAGCCCAGTGGGTACTTCATTTTTTTCTTGGGTCTTTACCTTCAGGTGAATCATGAATACCTTCTCAGGGGTGTCTTGAACCCCCATGGTATCACCCTCATCAAGATGTACTTTCAAATTCAAACCTTTAGACACACCACCGAATCCAGGACAAATGTGTGTGTGGGGTGTGTGTGTGTGTGTGTGTGTGTGTGTGTCTGCTCATCTGTCCAGGATAACTGCTAGGAGAGGGGGATCTAGACCTCACTTTGTTCTGCATTTTTTAATAAAATCAGGTTGTTTTCCTTGATGTGTTTGGCCCTAAGTGGGAAACAGCCAGGCTTTTGTGCAACCTGTTCTGGTAAATGATGTCAGTGAATGGAGAGCCTGGGGCACATGGTGGGGTGAAAGACTCTCTAGAAAGATGTCAGGCAGATTCTTATTCAGTAAGTAGTTCTATAGCTGTGCACCCATCTCATCCCTCCAGATCTGACACCCAGCCAACTTGATTCTGAGCTAGTTCCTTTCACCTACACTTTCTGGAATCTGCTAAGGACTAAGAAAAAGTGAATTTGACATAATTTATTGAACACTTGGCACTACTATTATAATGCAGATGAAACTCAACTTAAAAAGAATTTTATCATAATCCAACCATTTCAGTCATATTATTTCCCTCCTTCTCCTCTTTTTTGGATTTCCTCCTATAATGTGACCACTTTCAACACAAATGAAGAACAGAAAAATGAAGAGAAATTGGTTAATTGACAAGAATAGTTCTATTAGGTTTGAATATCAATAATATCATGGAGGTTAAGGTGTGTGATCTTTATATGTATATTTCACTACTAGAATGGGTTGTGGACATTTAGGACCAGCAAGATGCATTGAGGAATACATGGTCTTTAGTTATTTGACAAATATCTTTAGGTCTTTAACAAAAAGCACCTTTTGGATTCTTAGAGACTGCTAATCACATTACAAATATTAACTGATTTAATCCACCTAAGAACTCTAGAAATTTATTATAATCATCTCCATTTCAAAGATGGGGAAACAGAGGCCCAGACAGATTAACTTGTCTAGGGTTATTCAGTTAGTAAGCGATCACACTAAGATTGCATCCAGGTATTGGATCCAGGGCCCATATTTTCCATTTTTGTTGCTGGGAATGGAACCCAGGGCCTTGCACATGCTAAGCCTGTGCTCTATTAGTAAGCTACATCACCAGCTCAGGTTCATATTTTAACCACTAATTTCAGTTGTCTCTTGTTAAGTTTTTGGGTAGGGCCCAGTGTCAGCTATTGGAGAGGTAGGCATTACTATGCTAAGCATGTAGCCACTGCCCTAGAAGACTTACTCTGAGCTTCAGGGCCAGATTCCTTGTCAACAGTGGGTCTATTAATAGAAGCTTTTCTGATAATTGAAAGTAAGTTATGGGAAATGTAATGCATATCCCTGGTATTTACTACCTCAGGAACATGGGAGACGTAATGAAGGAGGGAAGGTTGTAATTGTAGAAAAACATCCATTCTACTAACAGAAATCAGTGGCAGCCAGAGACGTTCTCCCCAGGTTTCCGGCCCTGCTGGTGGCCCCTGCACCAGGCTCTGTAGAGGCAGGAACCCCCCCAGAAGAGGAAAGGGGCCTGTTATAGGAGTCGTCAACCTGTCACCACGGCTAGGGTGAATATGGCCTCTGAGTTGGTGGAGGGGGGGAGGCTTACCTTTTAGCACCACAGCTGCAGGGCTGGGGGAGGGGCCGCAGAGGTTGGAGTGGGGAGGCTGGAGGTGGGGCCAGCCTTCTCTATCCACAGCCCAGTGTTTCCTAGGAGAAGACTTTTATTGAGTCAGCAAAGCGTGGTGCAAGGCACCACTAGGCATTTAACATGAGCTTTGTGGACCTTATCCTCAAGTAGCCCGAGCAGTCTGTAAGTGCATGCATGTGTGGCTTTGTGGTGAGACAAGATGGGGTGACATCACTGGATAAATTAGCACACTGAAAGCTGAGATAGGAACCCAGGGATGGAGCTGTATGAATAGTGTGCTAAGGGGGTTTTGGGGTGTGGTTGAAGGTGGGAAGTAAGGAGACTGGGGTGTTGTCCTGGGCCTGGTAGGTATCTCAGACCTGGGCAGGCAGAGACAGTAGGTTGTCTGGGGATGGGGGAGAAGCAAGGGAGATGGTGGGTACAGCACTGTTTGGCTAGAGGTGGACAGTAAAGGAAGTGTTGCCCAGCACCTGCTATGTGCCGGATGTAGTATTTTGTAGGGATCATCTTACCCATCCCCCCACATTTCTATGACTTGAGTACTGGCCTTATCTCCATTTTACAGGCATGCAAACTGAGGCAGAGGGTTAGTGACTGGTCCAAGGTGTTTCTGTGGAGGGGCAGACAGTTTTCTCTTTCCACTACTCTAAGCAGGGTCCACAGGGGAAAGTTCAGGGTTTGAAGCATCTGCCATTAATCAGGTCAAGGGGAGCCCCCTATGGGAAGCTTCTGTTTGTGGCTTTGCTTGTTTTCTTAAAAAGTTGAATAAGAGCGAGCTGTGCTGTTCTTATAGTTCTGTGTTTTCCCCTCTTCCACCGTCAGTCCCTTCGCAGGAAGATATCTAATAGTGATGAGGAAAAAAATGATTATTTTTTGGGACAGGTCAGAGGGCACTGTCGCTCGGAGTAGGGATCCCAGGGCGTGGAGGTCATAAAGTCGGCAAGGGTGGATGGGCTGACCGGCGACGCCTGGAAAGCGACCGCGAGAAACCCAAGCCCCAAGGAGCCTGAGCCGCAGGTCCGCAAAAGTCCTGCGGACCAGGCCCAAACTCAGCGAGGCGTCCTCCCGGCAGGGCCGGGCCAGGTCCTTGGAGCTCGATCTGGGCTGCGGATTGACACACGCATCTCCTCTCCGGCGGGTTCGCAGAGGGAAGCGCCATCCGCTGCCCCATGTGGCCGCAGCGGCGAGGTGGAAGTCGGGACGCACTCTCTTCCTTCTCCGTGACGAACCCAAGGTTTCTTGCCAGTGCTTCTGGCTCCGGCTGCGTGATCCTGGCCAAATCATGGAACTTCTAACTTGTGAAGAAAACTTCATAATGACAATATCGATAATAGTGTGTATTATTGAACTTAGGCTCAAATGAGATCACAGTCAACGAATACATTTTTAATATTCACCTATGGTATAGGTAGGCGCCGTGCTAGGTACTTTATATTCTAAAATATTTATTTTTGTGCCTATTTGGAGAAGTTTTATTAAAATACCACATAGGAAAAGTGCATAAGATCAACAAAATATCACAAAATGAATGCACCTGTGTTCAGTGACAGATTAAGAGACAGAACATAACCAACACTTCACTATCCCCATGGAAAGCCACTATTTTAACATCTCCCACCAACAATATTTATAAAAAAGCAATTCTGGGAAATTTGTTGGCAATGTGTGAGGGCATTGCATGCTGTCAACAAAGTGCTATCAATAAGATGTGTTACCTGGCAATCCCTCTGGCCCTCCTCAATGGAGTGAAAGGGTCACTCTGGAGACCCTTTCTCCTGTGACTGGTGAGGGTGAATTGGGTGTATCTCAGAAAGACAGCTGCAGAGTGCAGCTTATTGCTCTAATTATGATTACTAACACAAATATTAATATATTCATAATAACATGTTTGAAGGTGTCTCCAGCAGACTGATTGGAATAAATGTGGGGCCTGGGTTTGACCATGAAATCCCAGAAAAGTTACTACTTTAAATAACTGAAGAGTCCTCCTACGTTGGTTTTAGAAAGGATGTTGCTGCTGTGTGAGCAGAATCTTCTTGTGAAATAGTTCCCCAGAGAATCACAGGGTGGTGGGTGGGAAGGGTCCAGCCCATTATAAGGCCCTGCCATGAATTCTAACCTAAAAATAAACAGTAGGTGGCCTAACTCCCTGGGGAGTACCCCCAGTCTTCCTTCTCAGACTGCCTGGCCTGGAGGCAGACCAGGAAACTCCCTAAGAGAACTCTTCAGAGATGAAAATCATAATCCAGCAGAATCTAGTACTTTGGCCACCAGTTCTTTTCCAAGGGAGTTAGAATATCTCAGAACAGGGCAGCATCAGTGTGGAGAAAATGACAGAGTAGAAACTCCTTACATAAAAGTGTGAATTTACCATCTATTTCTTCATCTGTTTGTGGGGTTGATGTGAGTGCTTCCCTAGGTTTTGTTCTGTTTTTGTGAAGAAGAAAGGTATGTAATGCAAAGACCACTTGTTCATTTTAAAGTGAAAATGATTCTAGTTTTGGTTCTGGAGTCAGAGACTTAGATTTTTTTTGGGATTTTAATTTTTTTTGCAGTGCTGAGGATTGAACTCAGGGCCTTGTGCTTGCAAGGCAGGCCCTCTACCAACTGAGCTATATCCCCAGCCCAAAGACTTAGATTTGAGTCCCCAGTCTGCCATCTACTAGCTTCCTAACCTCGGGCAAGTCAGATCATATTTCTAAGTTTTACTTTTCTCAACTTGAAAATGGATATAATAATATCGTCTAATTAGCTCATAAGGTTGTTGTGAAGTTTAAGTTCAATGAAGAAAATAAGGCATTTAACTTAGGACCTAGAGTGCCTAGATGCAATAATAGCTGGTTTTAATTATGTATTCTCAATATTGTCATATAATATGATTTTCATAGAGATGGCAGAAAAATCATTCTAATCATAACAGATTGAATTATTGACACATGTTGTGTCATGGGTAAACCTCAAAAATATTAAGCTAAGAAAGCCAGATATGAAATCACTTATTGTATGATTCCATCTACCTACAATGACCAGAAAATGTGATCTATAAGACCAAAAGTAGATTATTAGTTGCCTCAAGCTGGAGATGGGAAAGGTGATTAGATATAAGAGGTCATGAAGGAAAGAAGGATCTTACTGAGGGTAGTGGTGAAAATGTTCTAAAACAAATTATGATGAGAGCACCACTTGGTATCTAAAACCCACTGAACTGTATAATGTGAAGGTGACAGTGTCTTAAAGAGGGAAGAATGGGGAAGAATAAGCTTTTTTGGGGGTGTAAAAGAGTAAATATTAATTGTGGCTAATTTTTATGAAACTATTAGTATGTGCCAGGAACTGTTCTAGAAGCCTTGTATCCATTGACTTTTAAAAACTGCATGAAATGTTAACTGGGTAGTGTTACTAGCTCCATTTTAGAGATGATGATGAACTTGAAGCACAGAGGAGTTAAATACCTTGACTCCAGTCATAAGCTAATATACCACAGGATAGGATTTGAACCCAGAGCACCTGTACTTTGCCCTGATGAAATTAATGCCTATAAAAAAGAGGAGAGGAAGCTGGACACAGTGGTCCATGACTATAATCCTAGCAACTCAGAAGGCTGAGGCAGGAGGCAATTTAGCCAGACCCTGTCTCAAAATAAAAACTAAAAAGGATGGGGGATATAACTCAGTGGTAAAGCACCCCTGGGTTTGATCCCCACTTTAAAAAAAAAAAAAAAAGAAGAGGGAAGTCAGAGTCTGGGCAAAAATCTTGAGTTATATTGTATGAGTTTAAGCCGTTTAAGCCTGGAACATTCCGAGATTTTTTGGCTTAAGGAAATGTGAAGTTGTTTCATGTGTAAATAAGAACCACATCAGATCCTGGTGGGGGGTGGATTCTCCCTGCTTACTGCTGCACAGTGCCATTTTTCTGTATGAATATTTTAAAATGCCAGACAACCCCTTCATTTCTATGTTTGAAGTGTGGCTATGCTCATTCCCATAGTATGAACTGAGCTCAAGTTTTTGGAACAACATTCCGACTGATTTAAACAATCCCAGAATCACAGTCCAAGCTCCAAGTCACATCCCCCTCCCCCAGCCTCACTCCCACTGCCTGTCCTTCAACCCAGAGTGTCCTTCCCACCTCCATTCTTGTCCCTGGAAATCTTCTTCACCTTTCTGTTGGGAAGACATGGTATAAAGTCTTTCCAAATTCAACAGAAAACAAATATTATGTTTTAAAGAGCCACTCTTTTAGTTTGCTGCACTAAGAGAGAATATGGGCAGTCAAACAACATAACAGTTCATATTGATAAAGAACTTGAGAAGTAATGGTTAAAAAACTGATGCCAGTGGCTGGGGAGGGTGGCTCAGTGGCAAAGTACTTGTCTGGCGTGCACAAGGCCCTGGGTTTAACCACTCCCCCCACCCAAAACAGGCAAAGAACAACAACAAACTGTTATACTTCCAAGAGCCAAAAAATACTGTACCAAATCTTTCCATTTAAATTGTATGAAGAGGTTGAGTGGAAATTATATTCTTTCTCTTTTGTTTAAAAAGATTTACATGTATAAACATATCACAATGATTTCCATTTTTATGTATATCTATAGTGCACCAATTTAAAAAAACAGTGAATAAACAGAAGGAAGACCAGTAGAGTAGAGGAAGGGGAGAGGGTGTGTGTGTGGGGGGGGAGTGAAAGTACTGGGGATTGGAACACAGCAAATTATATTACAGGCATGTATGAATATATCAAAATTACATATAACTATTATGTGTAACTAATCACGCACTAATAAAACATTTTAAAATATTTAAAACTATGTGCACGTGTAAAACAGGAAATTTTAAGTGGAAATTAAAGGAATGCCAATTTCTTAGATACCATACAGGTAGAATAGGTTGAAGGGAAAATGAACAGTAATGAAAAGATCAGAGGGAAGTGGACAAGTGATAACAATCTGGTAGTCTTGGGATGGGGAAGGGGTATGATTTTAAAAAATCATTCTTGTTTTGTGTGGGAGGAAATACTAAACTAATGCATGCTTATTTAGAAAGATATCAAATTTTGAAAAAATATATGCTGTGGCAAGTTAATTCCCTCACGCCCCCTGTCCCAAAGTAACAGTTGGGCATATATTCTTCCAGATATATGTGCATATAAAATATACATATGTTTCCTATATAATCACCCATGAAAAGTCACTGATCATATCTGATTAGTTGCAGACATTTGCTTACAATTTCTTTCCACATTTTAACAAATGTGGAATCATGCTATAGGAGCTTTTTCTTCTTGTAACTTACTCTTTTCAATTAATGTAAGCTTAGACCTGTTTGCCTGTGAACACACAGATCTCCTTTGTGTGTAAAGTATATCCATGTTAAACATTTTATTTTAACCATTATTTTACTTACATATTGATGAACTATTGAATTTTTCCACTTTCTCACTATGACTAAAATGATGTAGTAAATATTCTTGAACACATTATGTAGAAAAAATTTCCAGAAGTGACACTTCGAAGACAACAGAGTAATAACTAAACAAATGTCAAAACTGCCTCCCCGAAGACTTTCCCTTTTCTTTTCTTTTTAAACAGGAAAAAGAACGCACAAAATTTATTACTTGCCTAAAACATGGGAATATTAGACTCTCTTCTTTCTCCCATTCCACCAAGAGCACGAAAAGTGAGGTTGTCTTCGCAACGCAGTAGTCTGTTTTTACAGTTCTTTATACAAAGTGCATGCTATTGAAAATGGGTTTCTTTATTTGAACTTGGCTGAGCTTCGCCCGGGGGAAGGGCAGGCTGGAATAAGTGAGGGGGTCTTGAAAGGAGCAGCACATCAGGGAGCATCGCGTGGGTCCTAGTGGGGGCGGGTCGGGTGAGGACCCTCGTGGCTGTAGGGCTCTGGCAACTCCGAGCGCCCGGACTCCGAGGCCCGCAGCCGCGTCTTCCTCCGCAGACGGAGGATCCTTTTTAAGCCCAGACAGGAAAGGGCGCAGACACCGGCCCACCGCTACTGGAGCGTCGAATTTCCTCCCGTTGGGCCCCAGCTCTGCCTCCCTGCCGCCCTCCCGCCAGCGCCCGAGGGGCCGACCCGCCGCGAGGCCGCGCGCCCTGGGGCTCTCCGCCGGCGCGGCTGTAAGCTCAGCCGGAGGCGCCGGAGCCCCGGGGCCCGCCGGCGCCGCGCGCGTCACCGGCACCTGCAGGTCTCCCTGAGCTTGCAACCAGCAGAGCCCAGGCGGCCACCGCTGGGAGTGCGCGCTTAGGTGTCACGCCCTACTTCCTCCTCTTCAAACCCAAGTCCCTAAAAGCGAAGCCGCTGCAGAACCTGCTGCCGGCATGGGCGGTCCTTCATGTTGCTCTAGGTCCTGGGCTGCAGGCCCACTCCCTCCTCTTGGGTTTTGCAGGACCTGCCGGTTATGTGTGGGTGTCCGGGGAGTTCGTTTTTGGTTTTGTTTTGTGTGTCACCAGTCTGAGGGTGGAGAAGAAGGGCCCTGACTGACCTAGACCACCTTAGAAACTCAGGAACTGGGGACACTGAGACTGGGGTTGAAGCTCAGAACAGCCAACCCTAACCTTGTCCAGGAGGGCGTGACCCCCAAGAGGTAGTGGCTGCATCCCCTCCAGCCCTGTCCCAGGTTCCCACTGAGTCTTCATCCTTCTTGGGTTACTGGGCTGTGGGAGCCTCAGTTGGCCCAGTAGGCCACTTCTGGACTGGAGTAATTGTTTGGTCAATACAGACATTTTCAACAATTCCAAGAAGTTTCCAATATGTAAAAACACTCGAAAATGAAGTATCTGCCAACACTATCAAGTAGAGCTGAGAATCTGCTGCCTGCCTCTTTTTAATTCCTTAATGTTACTGAGGCTATTTCTCCCATTTCTTTTGATGGCCTACTCTGTCAAAAGGGCTTTGATGTGTGTCCCTTGCTGGAGTCACAGATTGCCACAGTTGGGGTACCCTGAAGAATAAATCCCTTCTGATATTTGAATTGGACAAGGTCACCCAGTGTGTGGAAGAGTTGGGCTTGGTACTCTACTCACTCATGAGGGCCTAAACTAGTGCAGTGACTTCTCCAAGGTCACCCAGCTAGACAGTGGTTGAAGGGCAGGCCTAGAGTCCACCTCCCTGACCATTGGTTCATTCTCCTGGCTGCACAGGGGACTCAATAAAACACAGTCAAGGGCCAAAGATGTTGCACGTAACCCTAACCTAGGCTCTTGGGCTTTGAACCAACCTTTGGCTCTGTCTACACTTACAGGATGAAGAGAATCCAAGAGCACACTGGCATGGGTTTTGTTTTCAGGTGCTGAGTTTTTGTCTAAGAAACAGCTGCATGGGTAGGGATATAGCTCAGTTGGCAGAGTGCTTGCCTTGCAAGCACAAGGTCCTGAGTTCGAACCCCAGCATTGCAAAAGAAAAAAAAAAAAAGAAACAGCTGCATAAAATTGTGTGCAGGTATTTCTCATTCTCAATTATAGCCTAAAAATAGACCTGCCCAGTAATATAAGAATTATGTTTGAAAGTGTTAAAGCTGATTTCTTTGGAAATCAGTATATCTAGCCATCAAGGGAATTTCCCCAAATCTTCAAACTTTTCACCTACAGGGTAGATAGAGACTGGAAAAGTAACAGCCACATCCCTTGCCAGCCCTGTCATAATTCTGAGTTCTGCCCCCCATTTTCCACTGGGAAGCCAGAAGGAATTGGCTAGACTAGCAGAAGGCCCATGGTGGCGGAGCCTCCCCACCATAAAACAGTGGATGGAAAATGAGTTGCTGGTGATAATAACTACTGTGGGAAAGGAGAAATACTTCTATAGTGGCTTTATATTTTACTTAGGAGCATTTCCCACCCAAGCCTAAAGCATGTAAAACAGGCCAGAGACCTTGATGTTTCTCCAACAAGGAAATAAAAGTTTGAGGCATTTACGTTAAGTTAGCATATGGAATATCTATCTGTAACTGCATTAGTTATTCAAACATATCTCCTTACCTCCCCTGGAGTAAGTGCACAGCTTACAAAAGCTACAGTTTCTGTGGCAGAGGTTCAATTTGGATTTGAAATCAAGAAGGCTTAACAATACCCTCTCTATATGAAATTACCACCCATTTTAATAAGGTCCAAGATATTTAATGGCTCACTTAAGGTCTTACAGCAAATTTAGAGCAAAAAATGGAAGAGTTGGCTGGTTTTTTTCAGCTGGGCTCTTGATAAAGGCTTATTCATTCTCATTCCATCTCCAGAAAAACTTGTCATCTGTCCTCTTCATAGTCCCTCACCAATATCTATCTCACTTAGGTGTTATCTGTTCAGGTAAAATGATTTTTACAATATAGCATTTTTAAAGGATAATAATACCTTTATTCCAATAAATGTAAAAATGTAGACAAAATGAAAAACTTCCTAGAAAAATATAACTTACCAAGATGGAAAATCTGAATAGTCCCGTAACATTAAAGTTAAATCAGTAACTAAAATCTTCCTCCAAAGAAAACATTAAAACTATGTTTTCAGACAAATATTCAAGGTACAGATTTTTCCAATTTCTATGGATGGGCCAATATAACTTTAATACAAAATTTAGATGAGGCTGGTACAAGAAAGAAAAATTACAGGTTAATAGCATTTACGAGCAAAAATCCTGAAAAGAATATTAACAGATCAAATCCAGAGGGAATAATAAAGACAATCTATATTTACTGAAGTGTCTTATCCTAGAAATGCAAGACTATTTTAACATTAGAAAATCTATTAATTCAATTTACCACATTAGTAGATTAAAGCAGAAAAACTATATGGACATCACAATGAATGCAAAAATATTGATAAAAATACTGCATTTGCTCTTTTTTTTAAATGAAATATCTGAAGTATATTTTTTAAATTTTTAATTGACTTTTATTTGTTCCAATTTGTATATGACACTAGAAGGCATTTATACATTTTTTTTTTTTGTATTGGGGATTGAACCCAGGGCACTCCACCACTGAGTCACATCCCCAGCCCTATTTTGTATTTTATTTAGAGACAGGGTCTCACTGAATTGCTTAGGGCCTTGCTAAGTTGCTGAGGCTGGCTTTGAACTCGAGATCCTCCTGCCTCAGCCTCCCAAGTGCTGGGATTACAGGTGTGCGTCATCACGCCCGGCTACATTTATACATTTTGATAGATCATACATAAATGGAGTATAATCTCTCTTTGTTGTACATGTAAAAATATTTGGGTGTTGGTTGTACTCTAGCAAATTTTCTCTGACTCACTGCCTGCATGGGAAAGAGTTTACTATGGTCTAAGTTCTATGAAGATGTGTAACTTACCAGTGGAAAATAAATGCACAACACACACATGTGCACGTGTGCACACACACACACACGCCCCCCTTTATCATTGCTCAGAAAGACTGGGGAAACTTATATTTTCCTCTCTTTTACTCTTTCTCATTTGGAAAACATAGTTCATTCGTTTCCTATTCTCTTGTAGGTATTTTGTTCTACTGATTCTGCTTTTATTTACTTTCTTGTTTATTTATTTTTATGCTGTGGGGATGGAACCAAGGCTTCACACATACTAGGCTAGTGCTCTACTACTCAGCCTCATGACATCTCTTTAGCTCTTTGTTTCCAAGACATTAACAAAATAGGCATGGTTTATTCTCATCAGTGTTGCAGGCTCAGCTTCCATAGTCAAGAACTTTGTCTCACATATGATGTTAACAAGAAATAACTCTGGGGCTGGGGATATAGCTCAGTTGGTAGAGTACTTGCCTTGCAAGCACAAGGCCCTGGGTTCAATCCCCAGTACCACAAAAAAAAAAAAACAAAAAAAAAAAAACAAAAAAAAAACAACTCTGACTCCCAGTTTCATAAAACTTAAAATAGGGGCTGGGGATATAGCTTAAAGCTAGAATGTGTGCTTAGTATATCAAACCCATAAGGCTATGGGTATGATCCCCAGTGCCAACAAACAAAAATTAAACAAAACCCAAATTAATTGTGGTTTAACTATGATAAAAGATTAAGTTTCTTACCTACAAACCTGTGTTGGGGGGGTCTAGGGTTGGTGCAGTGCTCCATGACATCATGGTGTGTTGCTGCTACCTTGTTGCTTTGTCTGTGTACACCCAGAATGCCAGTAGACAACACTAGGCAGGACTCAGGAGAATAAAGAACATGCAAGGAACTTGGGGTGAAGGTCAGTGGTAGAGCTCTTGCCTAGCATCTGTGAGGCCCAGTACCAAAAGCAAACAAATAAATAAGGACCATGCAAAGGGCTTACACCTTACTGTTAAGGAATGCTCCTGGCAATGGCCTGTTGGCATTTCTGCTTACATTCTATTGGGCCAGAGTTTAGGTGCAAGGCTACTAACAGTTGTAAGTATAAGTGAGGCAAGGGAATATGGGCTTTAGACTTGAAAGCCATTCACACAGATAAAGACTGGAAGCTCTTTCATCACATAAGGAGAGAGAGAGGCAGGCATGGTAGTCCATGTCTGTAATCCCAGTGATTCAGAGGCTGAGGCTGGAGGATGGCAAGTTCAAGGCCATCCTGAACAATTTTGCAATATTCTGTCTCAAAGAGAGAAATGAGAGAGGAGAGAGGAGAGAGGAGGGAGGAGAGATGAGGGAGAGGGTGAGGGGGGGAGAGAGAGAGAGAAAGAGAGAGAGAGAGAGAGAGAGAGATTGAGATCTGTCACAGTTAAAGCAAAGGGCACATAGTAGGGCCTCAGCACATGTTATATAGATTGAGTTAAAGTGTCCTTGGAGGACTTCCATGGCCTTCATGAGGAAGATTAATAACACCTGAAACCTCTGCTGGGCTTAGGGACAATAAGCTGGGAGTAGATCTGGTGAGAGGATCAAGTTTCACTTCCCAAATTTGCTCTACCCTTAATTCAGTCAGCTTTTCCCCATCCCAAGATTCAACTAAAAATAATGCTCACCAGAGCTAACTAGCTGACTGGCTTTCTTTTCTTTTCCTGACTTGCCCGCCTCTCTCTCTCTCTCTCTCTTTCATTTTACTATGTTGCCCTGGTTGCCCTGGTGGGCCTTCAACCTCGAGGCTTGAGTGATCCTCCCACCTCAATCTCCTCAGTAGCTGAAACTATAAGAATGTGTCACCAAGCCTGGCTTGAACCCAGGGGTGCTTTCCGATGGAGCTACATCCCCACCTTTTTTTTTTTTTTTTTTTTTTAATTTGAGACAGGATCTTACTAGTTCCTGAGGTTGTCCTTGGACTTGGGATCCTCCTGCCTCAGCATCCTGAGTTCCTGAAATTACAGGCATGTGCCATCACGGCTGGCTTTCTTTTATTCTTAACACATTCACCCCCATAAATACCAAAAAAAGTTCCATACCCCAAACTTTATCTCTTTCATCAAGGTAAAAAGGAGACTGTCAGGAATGGTTCTTGGCAATTAATGATATCACAGTAGTCAAAGTATTATAAGACACTGAGCAGGATGCTCCTTGGATAACAATGTGAGGGCAGTGAGCTGTCTTAAGTACACCTATGTCTCCCCTCAGTTCCTCCATTCTGTCTCCACACCTGTACTCCAACCCTCCTCCCACCCATCCCTACAACATGGCAAAGTGTTAATGGATCACTAGGTCCTCAGCAGGGAATGCCCTAACATGCAGCTCCTCCCAGGAGGGTGTGCTCTGTGGTAAGCAGAAGGAAACCATCACAAGTCCAAAGACTAAAAGCTAAAATGACAGGCAGTAGGGCTCTATATGGGCCAATAACTACATGAAGAAAGCAAATCAGGGATTATTCACCCCATTCTACAGGAGAGGAAATTGAAGGTCATGACTTGTCCAAGCCAACTAATAGTGAAGCTAATATTAAAACCCAGGTCACAGTGTTGCATACCTGTAATCCCAGAGGTTCGGGAAGCTGAGGCAGAAGGATTGTGAGTTCAAAGTCAACCTCAGAAACTTAGTGAGGCCCTAAGCAGCTCAGCAAGACCCTGTCTCTAAATAAAATATTAAAAAGGGCTGGGGATATGGTTCAGTGATTAAGTACACCTGGTTCAATCTCTGGTACCAACATAAACAACAACAAATCAACAACAACAAAAAACCCAGGTCTTTTTGGCTCTGAATATATGTTGCTGCCAGTTGGTATTTTTGCTTCAGGCCTGGGGTTCTTGTTTTACTTATCTTCCTTTCATCCCACAAACTCATATTATTCCCTCAGGTTCACATTCAAGGAATTAACATACAATAATGGTAATATCTAACAATTATTGAGTTGTACTCTGTGTTAGATATTCTTCTAGGTGTTATATATATGTTAACTCATTTTATCCTCATTGATTCCATTTTACAAATGAGTCAGCCGAGGCATGAAGAATTTAAGTAGTTTGCCTAACAGCACACAGCTGGTATAATGAGAGATGTAGAGCTGGAATCAGAACTCAAGCAGTCTAGTTTGAGTCTGTGTTCTTATCCATTATTCAAAATTGCCACTATAGGCCGGGTGTGGTGGCACACACCTGTAATCCCAGCAGTGCACGAGGCTGAGGCAGAAATATCCTGAGTTCAAAGCCAGTTTCAGCAACTTTGTGAGGCCCTGAGCAATTCAGCAAGACCCTGTCTCTAAATAAAATATTAAAAAGGGCTGAGTATGTGGCTCAGTGGTTAAGTGCCCCCAGGTTGAATGCCTGGTACTAAAACATTAAAAATAAAAAAATGGTCATTATAGTTAAGGAAGCAATAACTGTACACTATTATATTTATTTATGAATCAGCTGCCAATACCTTTAGTTCACCACTAAAGGAACATTTCACTATCTTACTAGGCATATCTTGATTATTCCTTCTCATTATTTCAGATCCCAGTGAATGTCCTTTGTAAAAAGCACACAGGATCTTGGATGCCATTTATAATAACACTGCAAAGATGGCAAGACGGAAGCCAGATTCTATCCCTCCGTCCTTTTTTTTTTTTTTTTTTTTTTTTTTTTTTTTTACAGGAGATTGATCGATTCCAGTGTCTCACACACTCTAGACAAGCATTCTACCACTGGGCTACATCCCCACCCTCAGACGATTCTTTATTTCAGTTTCACACTTACTATCTTCACATTTTTTTCACTTTCAACAGAAGTGTGAAGGCATCCTACCTGTGCTCTATAGCCATTTATTTCTGACATATGTTAGCTCCCATGCAGGGAGAGGGGACACAAACTTATGATGTAGTTCACTGGCCATTGTTCACCCTCCCTCCCCAAGCACTGCTGCTTCTCATTTATCAAGCCAGTAATGTTGAGACAGGAAAGTCACAGGTATATTAGAGTGAAATTGGGGCACATTCAAGGTGATGAGTGAGAACTTGAACTTACAAGGTGCCCAATGTTGGTCAGACACTGTGCAAGGCCCTGTTCATGGAACATCTCATTAAATCTTCAGAATAGCTCCAAGAGGTAGCCTCTTATTTTCCCCCTGACAGCTGCATCTCAGATCTGATACTCTGCAGCTTTGGGCTGTCCAAGGTCAGGCTGGTAAGTGCTAGGACTGGGCTTCAAGCTCAGGTCTGTTTAGCTTCCAAGTACGTGCTCTTGGCATATCCTCAATTCTCTTTGAAGTACCAGAAGTCTTGGCTGGGCAAGTTGGAGAGCATTGCTCCATTATCATTTAGGTTCTTATTGCAGTTATAGACCAACTTCCTTCCCCAAAACTCCTAGGATCTGTCTTTCTCCTTCCTGGACTAGAAATTGAGGCCTCACTTCACTTTAGACAAGTTTCTTGATGCTTCCCTCTTGCTGGACCAGAAGATTTCACACTCTGCATCCATAGAGAAAGAGAATTCATGGCCATTGGAAGCAAAATTTACAAGCATGGGTTTCTCTCTGATTCTCCCATTTATTATCTGTGCAAGTTATCTCCCTTGAGCAAGTTATTGAACTTTTTTGCACCTTGGTTTTCTCATTTGTTAAATGAGGAGACTGGTCTCTCCTTCTGAGAGTTGTTATGAGAGTTAATTCTGTGTGTGTGTGTGGGGGGGTTACTGGGGATTGAACTCAGGGGCAGTGAGCCACATCCCCAACCCTATTTTGTATTTTATTTAGAGACAGGGTCTCACTTAGTTGCTTAGCACCTCTCTTTTGCTAAGGCCGGCTTTGAACTTGAGATCCTCCTGCCTCAGCCTCCTGTGCTGCTGGGATTACAGGCGTGTGCCACAGTGCCCAGTTGTTAGGAGATTTAAATGAGTGGGCAAGCCATGTTCTTCGCTTGGTGCCAGGGTACGTGGCTTTTTCAGTTGCCTGTGGGAAAAGATGGGGGTTGTGATGGCAGCACAGTTGTAATAAAAGAAAAACTGGTCAATTTTTGGTGAAGTTGGCTTTCATTTGATAAATACTGTTGCCACATGCAAAAGTGCTCCAATCCCTTCCTCAGCACCTTGGATCAGGGCAGAGTTAAATCCCAGTTCTGGGTTCCTTTGACCCTTTCCATAACTATTTTTGTAACATGACCTTTCTTTCCTCTTCTAATTCTTTCCAAGAACAGTAAGGCTGACTCCAGAATAATTAGGAAAACATTCCAAAGTTGACATATTGCCAATAATGGAAGTAATGAAACAACTGTAAGTCCATTATAATAAAAGCTTGCATTAACAGTACATTATGTCTTGTATACTTGGAAGTCATTGGTAGCACTTTACAACTGTCTTCCTTTCCTTTGTAAGTCTGTCAGTATTGCCAGACTTTAAAGATGGGGTAGGGCCCAAGAATAATTCATTCATTCTGTGGAATTCACTACAAAATTCAAACTTTTGCTCCGTGAAGAGTATGACACTTGGATCCTGTGCATGCGTGGTCAAGTCCTCTGACCTCTGCAAATCTTGACTTCCTCAACTGGAAACTGGAAAGAACAACTCTATCCCCTCTTAGAGACCTGGGGAGCAGCCAGCAAAATGCTGGATGGGAGAAGTCCTTCTGCAGAGCTAAAAGATAGTAAGACTTAATATGATGGCACATGAATATGTGTCTGAAATGAAAATGGAAGAAAAATAAAAGGACAAAGAAGTCAAAAGAAATAATAGTGTTCCTCAATTTCCCATTCATTAGCTGAGAAACCCTAGAGGAGTTACTTAATCTCTCTGAGACTCAGTATCTTCATCTGTAAAGTGGGGATTGTAATAATAGATGTTCTTTCTATTTTGCAGCCTATTGTATCAAATGGGACAGTGGGTATGAAAGTGTTACCTGAATAAGGAAGACTATCCAACTGTTATTTTTGATATTATTATTGGGGTATTGAAGAATGAACCCAGAAACTAATGCATGCTAAGCATGCCCTCTACCACAATGCTACACCCTCAGCCCATTTATTATTATTATTATTGTTGTTGTTGTTGTTGTTGTTAATAGTATTATTGGCAGTGATGGGCTCAAACCCAGGGCCTCTTGCATGCTAGGCAAATACTCTGCCACTGAGCCATTTCACCAGAGCCCCATTAACCATTACTAATGCTACTAATGCAATGAATTCCTGGCAAAGTATTCCTTCAGAGTTTCAACTAGTTTAGCGACCATTAGAAACAAAATTCTTTGAGCTCACAGGCTTCCAGAGGTAAGGATTGAGCCCAGTAGGTAGGAGCCTGGCCCCTGAAATCACACTGCTGAAATTCAGATCTCACCTGCCATTAGTAGGCTGTGTGAAATTGAGCAAATATTTAATCCTTCTTGGACTTAGTTTCTCCAACTAGAGAATGGGGATAATGACGGTAATTATAGTTACCTCCTGGAGTTGCAAAGATTAAGTGACATACATGTGCAGCAGTTAGAATAGTATCCAGTTCTCAGAAGATAGTTATCACTATCTTTATTCTTGTGTACTGGACATTATTTTGGGTATCCTTGGTCCCATGTTGCCTAACTTATAATGTTTGCTCTTCCTTTTAACTTATTAAATAGCATCTCAGGGTGTAACTAATAATAGAAAAATCTTTTCTATATGATATAGAAAAATCATCTGTATCTTTAACTCTGTGGCTTGGACCCTTTTGTTTCCTCTAAAGCTGTTTGCTTTTCACTAGTCAGAGCAGATGACTAAATCACTTTTTAAACTTTTTTATTTGTTAATCTTTTTTGGTAGTAGGGATTGGACCCAAGGGCACTATACCACTGAGCTACACCCTCATCCTTTTACTATTTTTAGTTTGAGATGGGGGTCTCACTAACTTGCTGAGGGGCTCACTAAGTTACTAAGGAGGGCCACCAACTTGTGATCATTCTGCCTCAGCCTCCTTAATCCCTGGGACTGCAGGCATGTGCCACCATGCCCAACTAAATCACCATCTTGAGATAGCCTAAAAGAAGACTCTTTATGTGGGCTGGGGGTTGCGTAGCTCAGTGGTAGAGCACTTGCCTAGCATTCTCAAGGCTGTGGGTTCTATCCCCCAGCACTGAAAAACAAAACAAAATGTTTTTTTGTGAAACTCAACCCTAAGAAGCTGTTTGTAGGAGGCATTTGCCGAACCCCCTATGTGTTAAGGTTAATATGCCCCAGTTCTTGGGGCCCACAGAAAACCTTTTTCTATACCTCACCTTTCCCACTTATTCCCCAGGCTCTTCTTTTTATTCTGTCTTGAGATAGCCTAAAAGAGGGGAGAGGGGTTGGCCAGGCATGATACCCAGATATGCAAGATCTGCTCTTTTCCACTCTGGAGCTAGCAAGACAATTAGTCACGTTGAAGGTTTCTGGTCCCCTTTTGTGAGAGAAACCTCTGGGTAGGACCAGTTTTTCTTCTGCTCCAGCTGTAGCAGTTTCAGATCACTTTCTGGTCTGTCACAGAGTAAGACAGGATTTCCATGTCCTTAGGCAGTGGATGAATGAGAGTAAGGAGTAAATTAGATAATGACATCATGAAGTAACAAGTGCGCAAAGAGATACATGGAGGTGATAGAGTAGAGAAGTGTGGTGAACAAACATGGGCAACATGCATAAAATTCTACAAGAAGGGTTAAGATAAAAAAAAAGGCACTCCACTGAAGGGTGAATCACAGAAATGACTAAATTCACAGGGCAGCAGGTCTTAAACGAGAATTTACAATGAACTGAATCACCTGAAGGGTGTGTCACACATTACTGGGTCCATTCCAAGATTTTCTGATTTGAAAGATCCCAGAGTGGGACCTGAGAATTTGCATTTCTAAGGAATTCCCAGGTGAACTTGGGACCACACTTCAAGAACCACTGTCATGGGAAATCTAAGAGTTGCCTCCAGGCTGTCTTGTTTATAAGTGGGCCTGAGGACTAGGTGAGGACCAAGAAAGAGCTGCCTAGAGCTGAGGAGGCACCAGGTGTTTGTGTGTGGGGAGGAGGGGGGTGTGGGGGTGGAATTCCCACTGCTTGGGCATCCTGAGCCACATTAGGGCCAAGGGGTTGTCCCCAATTAGTCCCCAGGCCTTTCTTTCCATTTTGCTCTCACACACGATGGGAGAGGGGTGCAATCCCTCCCATGACTGAACATACCGGCTGACCAGAGGAATCCATATGACATTTCCACTCCATGCAACGCTCCTTATCCAGGTCTCCACAGGTGTGGTGTGTGAGTGTTGGGGGTGGCATGTTCATTCTCTCTCAAGGGACGCGGGTTTGGGGGTGGGGAGGAGATAGCATCACAAGTGATCTACTTCCAACCCTTACCTGAGGTTAATTACCGGTCCCAAGAAACCAACGTTAAAGGGGCCCAGAACCTACCACCTGTCCCTCCTGGGGTCCAGCACAAAATGCTGGCTCATAGGGCTGAGTGGAACTCCCTATCCAGTCAAGATTGACTGCCTCCTGAAGATTGGGAATTGGGGCCGATGACCCTGGCAGAGCCCTGGGATCAGAGCCAGCGAGGATCTTGGGACGCGCGGCGACTTCCGTCTCTGGCGATCGGCAGTGGGGGGCGCACCAAGACAGCAGTTCGGGAGCTGAGCTTTGTCACTGCGGCAGCGAGGGGCGGAGGACGCAGAAAGGGGCTGCAGGGACAGGACGGGGCGGTCGACTGACTCCAGGCCGGAAAGGGACGCTGCCTGGGCTGCGACTGCAGCTGGCGCAACCCGGGGGAGGAGCGGAAGGGGCTGAGGCTCCCCGCTCGGGTCCAGCCTGTGTTCGCACTCCGGTCCTGGTTCAGAGGCACCCTGTCTTCTGGATGGACATTCCTCCTGCGCTCCTTCACTGCAACAAGCCCCTGATAGCCAGTCCCCACTCCCAAAACCCACCGCCGCGGGCACCGCGCGCACCTTCACATACTCACTGACAGACTTCCAGGACTGGAGAGCACAGACCCTCCACGTCGCGGCGCCCTGTGGCCCTTCCTGCTCTTTAGCCACCCTTTCCTTACTGCCCCGTTTCTCGAATGCTAACAGTAACTGTCACAGCCACAGCCGCCCAACCGATTTGGGAAGGGTGGTCCCTGTCTTTCAATCATACCCAAGGCAAGATGTTAGAGAATGTGGTCATCGGTCCTGGGGGCGCGGGACTAACGTTGGAGTGAGAATCTGGCCTTTGGAGGTCGCATAACTTGGGTTAAAACCTTGGGTCGGCCACTTCCCACCTGTGTTCCTCGGGGAAGTTCCTCAACCTCTCTGAGAGTCTGTTTTCTCGCTACATCGCAGGAGGGACTGTACCCGCATTGGGCGCTCTGAAACTCAAACAGGAGGGGGGACTATTATGGTGGGGACTCTAGTCAGTCCCCAGATATCCCTCACAAAGGCTTTTCCTTTTCAAAGCAGGGAGAGGCTGATCCCTCCCAACTGGTTGGACTTGCCCACCCGCTCAGGCTTGGGAGGGGGTGCAGGGTTGGTTCTACCAGCTACACTCGGAGATCTTCTCTGCCCTTCGCGGGCCCGGTGCCACCCTCTCCCACGGGGTAAGACTCCACTCCGCGGGGGAAGGAAAGAGTATGGCCTCCTCTACCTCCGCCTCCTCCGCAGCGTGGTCTCTGCCACCGCCACCGCTCAGGGAACCGAGAGAGATTGAGAGAAATTTACAGAGAGGCTCGTACCGGGGAGGGGACATTAAGGGCTCCTTAAGCTGTATAGAAGTCCCACGACTTAAAGATTTTAGCCAGTTGGGGAACCAGGATCCGTTAGTTGGGCCACCCTGACAATGGGCAGGCTTCCTTTTATTTCTATTAATGGATGGGATGAGCATTGGGTGTTAACCCAGGGGCGGACAAGGCAGTTAATTTGGTCTGACCCTGGGGTCCTCCAGAGCCTGGAAAGGTTTGCCTCTAGACAAAATCTATTTAAAACAAAAAACAAACAAACAAAAAGGACAGAGGATATAGCTCAGTGGTAAAGCACCTGCTTAGCATGTGCAAGGCCCTGTGCTGTATCCCCAGTACCATAAAACAAACAAATGACAACAACAGCAACACCGAAAACTGAGAACCTATCCCTTTCCTCCATAGGGAAAAGGAACTCACAGGGTAATGTGGTAAGAACCTGGCAGTTCCCTACACTCCAGTCTTCTTAAGGGAAACTCTCCCTTTTACAGGAGAAGCCACAGCTAGACCATTTTCTCCCCAGATGCAGGACCAAGGCCTAGAGGTTTTGAGCAGAGTATGTGCTCAGGCCAGGTCACAGATGCAGGATGACCTGGCCAGCCCTTCAGTTTTTGTTCCTTGGATCAATCCTGGAAGGCAATTTAAGGGAGGTAGCTACCATGTCAGGGAAAAGACCCAAGTAAAGGTATATCCTCAACAAACGGCTCAAGTGATTGTGCCTGTGTGGTGACTCTAGAGGGAATGTAGGGGATGGAGGCAACTCAAGAACTGAAGGCCAACTTTGGTGCCCCTGTGTCCCTCTAGAGAGAAAACTGCCAGACATGTGAAGGAACCACGCCCCTAGTAGGTTAAAATGGCTGTGTCCCTGGTGAGGCCTGCTCTTTCCAGAAAAGTGCTCAGAGCCTCAAATTTTAATGGTCAGAGAGGGACTGAGCATTGTTTCTTAGGGTCAGCTGCTGCAATGATATTCTGGATATTTCTGAACTCAGATCCTGAGATTCCTGAACTCCCACCTTAGACCCCAAAGATCTCACCAGGAAGAGCACAGAAGTTACTTTCTCCTACCCCATATCTTGAGGGTGGCTTCAACCTCCCTACAGGACTCTGCCTCTGCTCCCTGTCATATAGAGGCAAGATTCCAAACAGATTGCAACTATTTTTTTCTTTACTCTTCTTCCTGCTCAAAGGGAGTAGCCAGAGTTTAGCTGCCCTCTCCCAAGTTCGTCCTTTTATTTCCTTCTTTCTTTCAGTTTTTTTTTTTTTTTAAGGAAAGCATCACAGAACCCAATGCCTAGAACCTTGTTTACAGTTCAAGGTTTTCATTTTTTTGTTGCTGTTGCTTTTTCTTTTTCTTCTTTTCCCTCAGTACTGGGGATTGAAACTAGGGCTTCACACATCCGAGCTACACCTCCAGCCTCCAGTTGTTTTGAGTGTGGGCTTCAGGACCAGAGAGAGTTGTTGTTGTTTCCTTCCCTTTCTAACCAGGGATTGAACCCAGGGGTGTTTAACCACTGAGCCACCCCAGCCCTTCTTATATTTTATTTAGAGACAGGGTCTTGCTGAGTTGAACTTGTGATCCTCCTGCCTCAGCCTTTTGAGCCACTGGGGTTACAGGCATGCACAACCATGCCTGGCTGAGAGGGAGAATTTTGAATCCTCTTATGTATGTACTGGCAGCCTCCCTGTGTTTCAGATTTCTCAGCTTGCAAACTAGGGATGAACCATAATATTTTCCCCAGGGTCTGTTGTTAAGATGGAAGAAGCTAATAGATGTGACATGCTTAGAACAGTGATTGCTCTCTTCCCTGGGTCCTAGACTTCCAAGTGGGGTTCTCTTTGCCCTCTTGAGAAAGTGTGTGTGTGTGTGTGTGTGTGTGTGTGTTGTGGGTGGTGGGTGGCAGGGTGAAGACTAGACCAGCTGTGTGACTCTTCTATCCATCAGGTACTTTTGAGGCCAGGAAGGACACACTAAGAGGCCCCTGGACTGACCAGATCCGGCAGGCAGGGTTGTGGGGGTTGCCTTTGTGGGGGTTGCCTTATTAGTTAAGGGATTGTTGGGGGTTGCAGCATCTTTCAAGGCTAGGGAGGATTGGGGCCTTTGACTAAAGATCAGGCCTCACAGTGACACTTAGCCAGACCCTGGCCATTTGAATAAGAACCACACCCACAACCATGAGAGAAAAGGATTATTGTGTCCTTTAAAGGACTCTTATGTAGAGTAGAGGAGAAACTCACTGTGCTTTGTAATGAAAACAAATTTTAGGAGAGAAATGGTGAAGGAAGAACTCATACCACCTGCAAAGATGGTGGAGGAAGCTGTGTTGGTGTTGGGATGAGAAGAGCTGCATTGGGTCCAACCAGTCATTGGCTTGAGGGAGGGGCAAGCATCAGCTTGGGGAGCCTGGCTGGCTGTCTGTCAATTCTGCTCTTCGTCCTTCTGTTCTGGATGACTAGGGGTGAGAGTCCCCAGGCAGACATTCACAGATCAGGGCTAGAAAGCTGCCAGGATCCCACCTTCAGGAGCCAGGCAGGCAGGTGTAGAAAGGCAGAAGCAGGGCAGGGCTGGCTGTCATGGGTGACCTGAGGAGCAGCAGATCTGGGAGCCAGACAGCATCCAGCTTCTGGTTCCAGATGCCTGAGCTGCAGCTCCCCCAGGGGCAGGCAGATAGGAGAGAGAGCTTGTCCAAACCAGAGTTCCAGAATCGTCAGGTTCTGCCTGTCTGAAAGAGAAATGGGTGGTGCTGTGCAGCTGTACACTGCCACCAATTCCCTCCACAGACTCTGCTGCCCACTGTAGGGTGGGAGGGGTGGGAGGAGTGGTTCAGCTATGATCTCCCCTCCTGTGGAAGTCTGACCTTCTGGAATCTGAGGTCCAGTGGACTTTGCTCTCCAAGGGGTGTTTTCCCAGGGGCATTCCCTGAAGGGTACAATCAGCGGTGGTGCTGGATTTCCAAAGGGTTGTTGGCAGTTGCCACAGAAGAGGGAACCCATTACCAGAACCACCGACTCTCGCTATGCCTGGTGCCAAGACCCACGCCACAGGAACTGTGAATGCAATGGTCTCCGTCACAGCCTGGAAGGTAACCTCAGACAGAGAACAATATCCATGACAGCGGGGCAAGGCTTATTGTTTAAAATGAAGCTCCCTTTGTTCTTATGTTGTATCAGAGAGAGAAACAAAAACATTTTTTTTTTTTCCCTGATCAAATTTTTGCTGACACAAAGCAACCAAACCAGCTCCTGGCTCCTGTTCCAGGACTTTGCTCCTCTCCCTTCTGGCCAAGGTGTGTGCTTTCCCAGAGAGGCCCTCCTTCAGGCTGGGAAGGTGCTCAGGGAGGCAAAGGATGGCACCCAAGAAGACCTCGGACCACTGAGTCAGCAGCCCTCAAACCCCGCCACCGCTCTCCTGAGCCGGGTTTTCTTGGGAATCGAAGCAATCTCAGCGGTGGCCCAAGCTGGGCTTCTGATTCCATTTAAAACGACCCGCAGCTTATCTCCATGTCACCTCCCTGGGGTTCCCACACACCCCCCTGCCCATCCTAGCCCCAGCGGAAGCGGAGCCGGGAACTTTTGAAGTCCAGAGAATTTCAATCCGAGAGGAGCCGGCCTGACTCGAGCCTGTAGCCCAGCGGGGGAAGGGACTGCAGGCCCGCGGGGCAGTGGGGAAGCGAGGTGGGGGGAGGGGAGTAGGCTGGACCCCACTTCGACTGCTGTCGCCTGTGTCTCGGCTTTTGTGGAATTGCCGAGGCATCACAGGCACTCGGAATTTACCCTCCTTCTTGCGCTGTGCAGTGAATAACCTTCATGATACAATAATGACGGTATTAAAATACACTCCCATATACACAAGAAAATCCAAAACCAGTGTTTTTACCCAGTCCCTCCTTCTTTTCCCTTCCCATTAAAATCCAACTTTTTTCATTTGCTGTTGATGAAATAATGTTTTAGAAGTGACATTTACTTGATTTTTTTCTTCATGAACCTTTGGGGTTCAGTACCTCCTAAGGACTGAAGAAATGGAGGCTGATTTGAAAGGGTGGGCTGAAGTCTGGAAAGGTTTGGATGGAGGGGAGATATTGCTGAAGCTGTGGATCTGGAGCTTAGAGGAGGCAGGCCCTTTGGAGAGGTTGCACCCTTAGCCCTTTCCAGGGGATTGGAGGGGAAGCCTGCTCTACCCGCCCACCCAGGCAGAAGACTTAAGTGGCACCCCTTGATCTCACATCCTACTCTGCTTTCATCTCCAGGGAAAATCCAGAGGAAAAGAGGATCAAACACAGAACATTCCCATTGAATGCAAAGCTGGAGGCAGGGCAGTGGAGCCTGGAGTCCCCGAGGACCAGCCCCAAGGAGTGGGGGTAGTGAGGTGTCTATGAGAAAGTGGCATGATCATGAGTGGGGAGAGACTGGATGCCACCCAGGCTCAGGCCTCACAGAAAGTGGGCAACCCAGGCAACGCTAAGACAGACACTCATGAATCTTGACTTTGACAGAAGAGAGAACAAGTCAGGGGCTCCCTCAGGCTCTGGCTGGTGGTGGGGAAGGGCAGAGCATTAAAGAATCCATGGACAACTCCCCATGGCAGCAAAAGGTTCTGGAATTTGAGTTTCCTATTCGCAGTTGCTCGTCTTTGATCTCTGAAATGTTTCTCTGGATTTCTAGGCTAGCAGTGCTCAGCAGATGGTGGCTTTGGGACTCCTAGGGAGTGGAGATATCTATGTGGACACTACTTCCAGATCCATCTGCCCCTATCCCCCCAGGCAAGGTTAATGAATATCTTATTGAACTGGGAGAGAATGGAAAAGCAGGATAGGGAAAGAATTTTTGTTTGTCCTCAAACCCCTCGCTTCTTCCACCACTCTCATTACCCCAAGGATAGGAAGTTTGGTGGTGGCGGGTACATAGAGAAAACAAAAAAAGAGAGAGAAAAAGAAGACAAAAAAGTAGCACTAGAGATTTTTCTTTAGAAGCTGGGGCTTTGTCAAGGCACATGGAAAAGGAGGGAGGTGCAGGGGCCACCCTTTCTGGTTGGGCTGGATTGGCTGTTGAGAAATGGAAGCTTCTGGGGTGGGGCAGAGAAAGAGGAACTGAACCCAGAAGGTGCCATCTCCTGTCCTCAGCAAATTGGAAAGAAACCCAGTCCACCTGCCAGGCTCCCACATTTGCTCAAGAGTTGGTAAGGGGTTCATTTGAAGGGATTTTATTCTTCCTTCCTGGAAGCCTGCAGCCTCCCCCAAACATCAAATTCCATAACCCCACCCCCACCTCCTTCAGCCTGGTGAAGGTGGTTGTTTTCTGTCCCCAACATACTCTTTCAGAGCATTTTCAGCTTTTTGACCTGCAGCTTTTAGAGCCTGGGATGGTTTCCCCTAGAAGGGCCTGGGAGAGGACCCTGGGAATCCAGGGTCACTCTGGTGACTCCAATGGAGTACTCTGTACTGTCAGTTCCTGCTTTAATTCCCCAAATGAAGGCTAACACCTTCTGCTATCTGGGAGCCTCCAGCGTTGCCGCAGCGGGCCGCATTTGCCAGTACCTCTTCACTGGAAAAACCTGTTTCCAGGAGAATTCGTTGCCTCAGAACGAATACCTTAAAATACAGGCAAGAAAATTAACAAGACCACTCTCAGAACCTCTCCCACAACATACCTGAAGTGCTAGTGAGGCCCCATCAAACGGAAAGCGATTTCTTCTCTGAACAGCCATCTCGAGGTCAAGCCAGGTTGTGGAAAGCTTAAGGTCATCTAGATGGGAAGGGAGAATTTTAAAAAAATCACTTTGATTCAGCAGCTAATGCGGATCTTTAAAGAAAAAAATATTAAAATATTCATCTCTTGACCTTTGGGAAGGAAAAATAGCCAAGTTTGGTTCCCAAGAGGAAGAAGACAGATGGGGGTGGGGGAAGACAAGGGAGCAAAGAAGACCTCAACTCAAGCACTCCAGACAACTTGGGACTTGGGGGGTGGGGAGATATGTTTTTCGGTAGCTTGTAAAAGATTTCGGAGCCAGTTTGAGGTTAGCTGCCTGGATAGGCAGCGGTAATAATACCGAGAGAACCGAGGCTTGTAAGCCGGCCTTCACACTTTCAAAATGCAGTTATGAATTCTTTTCATCAGCGATCAGGGCACCAAGTTAAGAAAACAAAAGTTAAAACAACAATAAAAGAAAAAATCAAAAGCGTATTCAATTACCGAGTCCCGCTGCCCCTGCGGAACTCGCTGCGCGCCTTAAGCTCTTTTCTTTCTGCGGAATTCCATTTGCATCCCCTCTGCCTGGGTGTCTCCCTCTCAGTGTGTGTGTCTCTCTGTCTGTTTTCACACTCTCCTCCCCATTCGAGCGAGGCCCACACCTGGCGCATCACTGCTGAGCCATTAGCTGCGGGTCTCCTTTCATCTTCGCTGTGGCAGACGTTTCTATTTATCCACTTGCGCTCGCAGAGTGGCGTCACCAGCGGTACTGTAATGACGATTGCAGCAGGAGGATGACAGCTTAGAAAGAAGAGGGCAATGGGGCTTCCTCCCAGAGGCGGTGCGGCACAGAGGAGCGCTCGCATCACAAGGTGACCCTAGCTCCCCACCGCCACCTCCGCGGTCGCCGTCGACATCGCTCTCCGACCACTCTGCGCTCGTCCATTCGCCCAGCCTCTCTCTCTCCCTTTCACAGCCAAGATCTATCCGGCCGCTGGGGTCCCAGGGAGCCAGGGGTTAGGAGCTCACTTGGGGCTTTCCCCCTCCCCCCTCCGGAGAGCCCCAGGATGGAGAACCGAAAGGACATGGTTATGTTTCTGGAAGGGGGTCAGCTTGGCACTCTGGTTGGCAAGAGGGTCTCAAATTTGTCCGAAGCCGTGGGCAGCCCGCTACCCGATCCATCGGAGAAGATGGTGCCCCATGGTTGCCTCAGCCCGCGAGCCGGCCCTCCGGTCGCCCGGGAGCGCGGCGGGTCAGGTCCTGAGGAGGAGCCGGTCGATGGACTAGCAGGCAGCGCGGCGGGGCTGGGCGCCGAGCCACGGGCTGCCGGGGCGGCCATGCTTGGTCCGGGACCCCCGGCCCCCTCCGCCGACAGCCTTTCTGGGCAGGGGCAACCAAGTAGCTCAGACACCGAGTCGGATTTCTATGAAGAAATCGAGGTGAGCTGCACCCCGGACTGCGCCACCGGGAACGCCGAGTACCAGCACAGCAAAGGTAGCCACCGCGCCCCTCCGCTCCCCGGGCCTCCCACTGTGCCCACCCTTCACTTCAACTCAGACCAGAAGGAAGACACTCCTTTCCCCCAGGGCAGGATGGCTGGGGGGACCCACCTGAGTAACTCTTCTTTGCTATCTGCGCCCTGGAGGGGGTCTCCTAATATGTTCTGGCATTGGTGGGACTGAGGGTGACAGCCGAGCCTTGGGAGGGGGAGGCGCAAGTCCTGAGTTTGGGGGATTCAAAGCGCACCCCAACCCCCAGTATTCTGTGGGAATGCTTCAACTGATGGGGGAAGACACCTTCTCCCCGGGTAGAGCAAGATCAAACGCGAGTTTGTGGCTGGCAGGGTGTAAGGCGCATCGAGGCGCGGAAGCCAGGAGTCCATAAAGGACCGTAAAATAGCGGCGGACTCTGGCGGCCCGGGTGCTGCAGCCCTCCGACCAGTTTGCACGTCGGTCAGAGGTCCAAATTACCTTGTCACTTCCCGGGCTTGGCGGCGCCAGGTCGGAAATGGTCCCAATGGTCTAATTGCCTTTGGTCTCCGGTTGCATTTGAAAAGGCAGGGATAGGGCCCTCCCCCCTTCCCCTTTCCTTCCTACTCCCACTTCTCCACCTAAAGGAAAAGGAGCTGCAGGGGGCTGGAGCCCCACCCTTCTCAGGGGTAGGCCCAAAGTGAAGGATGCTTTAACTGGAGAATCCCTCCTCACTAAAGGCTAATGAGTGTGGGGAAGATGACCCTGAAACCAGTCGCCCTCTGTGCTAACAATTCCCCCGGCCTGGGATGGGTAGAAAACTGGGAGGGAGAGCCTATCAGCAGACACTTTTCCACAAAGCTGTGGAAATGGTAGGAAGAGCCTGGGAAGATTGAAAGACCACTTCTTGGCCCTGGCAGGAAACACCTTGAGTACCCAACCCACACCTCATACCATCTTATTATTCAATCAACCTAAACTCCCTACTACAATATGCCCTCAAAACAACCTGTGTTCCCCTCAGATATACCATCTCTGCAATACATGCAGCCTAGTACACATTTCCACACCTATGCTGGCATCCGGGCACACAAGAGCAAAGAAAATCTCTGCATGCCCAGCATCCTACAATGCACTAAGTCCCAGAGTTCACAACATTCCAGCACAGAGGTGCATCTCAACTCACTTGCCTGCCAGGTGTGCACACTTTTGCCACTCCTGCCAATAGAAATGTACCCACGGGGCAAATGGGGTAAGGGGGCTGGGAGCCTCTGTACCTAGCATGCCTGAGACCCAGGCTTTTCAAACAGCAGCCAGACCAGGCCTTCCTAAAGCACTCTACGTTCACATCCCAATGGCAAGCCCCTGTCCTCCCTCCTGGCGCGCCCCCACCCCATCCCACCAGGGCAGTAACTGAGGTGGCTGGTGGGGGGTGTCCCTTCTCAACTCGCCTCTTTACGTCCCCATGTCAGCAGCGTTTGTGTGTCTGTTGTATCTCTATGTATACACGTGTGTACTCTGGGATCCCTGCGCAGGGCCCAGCTCCGAAGCACTGGTCAGCAGTCCAAACAGCGGCAGCGAGGCCCCCAAGAGCAACGGTGCCGGCGGCGGGGGTGGGGGCGGCTCGCAAAGCACCTTGGCCTGCAGCGCCAGTGACCAGATGCGCCGTTACCGCACCGCCTTCACCCGGGAGCAGATTGCACGGCTGGAGAAAGAATTCTACCGGGAGAACTACGTATCGAGACCGAGGAGATGCGAGCTGGCAGCCGCCCTAAACCTGCCAGAAACCACCATCAAGGTATGCGTGGTCAGGACGCGCGAGGCGAGTGTGCACTCATTTAGCGGGAAGTAAATACCGATTGCCCACTCCTTAAGTCGCACGCCAGGAAGCTGGACCTGGGATATCCCAGGCTAGTGAGTGCAGATTTATCCTGACAGTCCCTATGTAGACACTGCTGCCACGAGGTTGATTCGGTGCTTTCCTAGCCACATAGACAACAGGGATGAGGTACCGGTGTGAGGGGCCAGAAAGTGCCCCAAAGAAAAGGGATGGAAGGAGACACGTTTCTGGGGAAATACTTTCTGTTGTCTCAGGCCAGAGTCCTAGTCCCCTCACTTTTTGCACACTCATGCCAGTTCTGGCACCTTGGCGGTCCTGGACACGAGGACAGGGGAAGGAGGGACCCCGACTGGAGTCAGTCCCTGACCTTCCTAAGGAGGAACTCCAATTCCAGGTGATGGTGATGGGCCCAGCCTGGCCCCGTTAGTTTCTGTTTTGTCTCTTCTCTGCGCTGTGGACTTAGTCCCCCAGAGTGGGACCGATTTCTGGGCGGAAGGTCCAGGGCCTAGTCCAGCTGCCGAACCTGCTCCGTTCCTCTCCACAGGTGTGGTTCCAGAATCGGCGCATGAAGGACAAGCGGCAGCGGCTGGCCATGACGTGGCCGCACCCAGCTGACCCCGCCTTCTATACGTACATGATGAGCCACGCTGCGGCCGCAGGCGGTCTGCCCTACCCTTTCCCATCGCACCTGCCCCTGCCGTACTACTCGCCGGTGGGTCTCGGTGCCGCCTCCGCCGCCTCCGCCGCGGCCTCGCCCTTCAGCGGCCCCCTGCGCCCGCTTGACACGTTCCGCGTGCTCTCCCAGCCCTACCCGCGGCCTGAACTGCTGTGCGCTTTCCGGCACCCGCCTCTGTACCCGGGCCCAGCCCACGGACTGGGCGCCACGGCTGGCGGCCCCTGCTCCTGCCTTGCCTGCCACAGCGGCCCGGCCAATGGGCTGGCACCCAGGGCCGCCGCCGCCTCGGACTTCACTTGTGCCTCCACCTCCCGCTCGGACTCCTTCCTCACCTTCGCTCCCTCGGTGCTCAGCAAGGCTTCCTCTGTCGCTTTGGACCAGAGGGAGGAGGTGCCCCTCACCAGATAAGGGGTCGCCCGCGGGCTGCCGGCTCCAGGACGCCCGTGGGGGCCCCCTCCCGGGGACTCAGGCAGTGCCTCTCCTGCCCTCAAGAAACTGAGGGGAAAGGAGAGGGCCGCGAAAGACAAGCTGGACTCGACCTCGAGGATGGGGACGCCCAGGAAGCTGCAGTGGCTGGCGCGTTTGAGGAGCAGGAATTGGGGACGGGAAAGACAAGATTAAGAGAGCTTCCTTTAGGGGAGCCTCTCTTTGCTGTTTTTCCACCGGACCCACCACCCTTGACCGGGATTGAGGCCATGGCTCGACAGCTAAACAAAACTTAGCAGCAACAGCATATCCGGACTCTTTGCTCCCCATCCCCCCATCTCGCACTCCTCACCTGGGCCCACCCTCTTCTGCCAAGGCTAAGCACTGGAAGGGGAAATTGCTGTCTCTTTGAACAAAATGCTGTGTATGCAGAGCAGGTAGAGATCAATCTTCACCAGCTTTTCCAAGGCATGGCAAGGGGTTTGTGAATGGCAACACACCAGTCTTTTAGGGGAGAGAGTGAGAGATGATTTACTGCCAGGGAGAATCATGCCTCTTGGCATGGAATCTGGAGGTTTCTCACCCTCCTGGAGCCTCAGTTACACAGCATCTTCTGGTCCTGCCTTCTACCAGCACCTGCTCTTTCCTCACTCCCAGCTTTTTGACACCTCTCAACTTGAAACTCTAGCCCAGCCACCCCCACCTTTTGTTTGGCGTTGGCAAGGAAGCTGCAGATGCCCCAGGGCCCCTGGGCAGCTTCTATGAGGCCAAGCCTCTTCTCCCAGAACCGCCACACACTGATTAGCAAGTGATGTGTTTGAGGAGGGTTTTGAATGTTGAATGTATGTATAATAATGATCACCATGGGCTGGCCACCAAGCACAGAGCTGAGCTGTTAACAAGGCACCCAGGGAAGAGCTTAGAGGGTGGGGACTTCACCTTCCTCAGTATCTGGTGGCAAATTAGAGGTTATTTTCATCCGTTGCCTGTTTACCTTCATGTAAAGAGGAGCGTTCTGGCTGATCCCTATGCATTCGGCATTTTATTTCCTCTCATTTTCTCCCAAGTTGCCACAGGGGCTTGACTTTCAGATACCAACTGGGAGCCTTCTGCCCCTAAAAGGTGTTCCTGTCTCTACCCTTCACCAGGGTTTATTTGGGAGCCACTCCTGAACCCTCACTCTCACACTCATTCTTGCAGCTGGTCTTTGAGGTAGAGAACTTTTACCTCCCAAAGCAAGCTTTACCCCCACTGGGAGGATGTGGTTCTTCCTATAGAGAATGAAACTGGTTTGGCTTGGGATTTTCCTTTAAAGCCCAAAGACTTTATTGTTATGATTTGTTAACCATATTGCAATAAAAGCTGGACGTGATTCTCACTTTAGTATTCAACCTTTTTTTTTTTTTTTTCCTTTTTGTAGCAGGCAGTACTTTGACTCTTTTTGAATTGCTAGTTCAGTTACTATAGGCTTGGGTAGGGAAGGAATCAAAAGAGATGGGTTCACAAAGAAGATTTCTAAGCTCCTGTAGGGCATTGGTGACTTCAAACACATTTTTTGCAAGGAGGTGAAGGCAGGTTTCTAGCAGCCCAGGGGTGCATGTTTACTTGATTCCAAGAATGCTGGGGCCCTCCATAGACAAGCTGGTCCCCAAAGTGCTGATCACACCTGGGGCTTACTCCTAATAAATGGGTCCTTCTCCTGTTGCTCCAATTCTTTGAGGAAAGGGAACCCCAGGCTGCAGTCTGCCTGTGACCTGCTTCCACCCAACACAAGGTGAGGCAAGTGGAGCAATGGCAGTGCACCTGAGCACTGCAGAGAGCTGCATTTGCTGGTCAGCCAGGTCAGCATCTGAAGGTAGGGAGAAAGGCTACAGGAGCTGTGGGGTGGTCTTGGTGTCTGAATCATCCTCAGACTATAAGTCATCTGGATGATGGAATTATGCGACAATGGGGGGACAGGAAGGAGGCAGGCAGGGCTCCACCCCAAAGAGAGTCAAGCTGGCTGCACTTGGAGTCCCACTGAAGCAGGGGAGAAAGGTGCCTTTAGGGATCCTAGAAAGCATGGACGCGGAGGGTTATCCCTGCCGGTGACTGTCAGTAACTCTGCCGGCAGGTGGGGGCTCCTCAACCTTCCTTCCCGCTACTGGGGCTCCGGAGTCAGTCTTGCACACAGTGGCTCCTGCTCTCCCAAGGGAAGCCTTGCAGAGGTTTCCAGAATCTGCACCCCGCCCCCGACCCCAAAGCCGCCCCGGCGCAGCTCCCTTGGCAGCAGGAAGCTCCCAAGTGCCAAATTCCTGAAAATTTCGCGGTTGCTCCACGTTGGGCAGAGATTGCTTGCGACAGGTAAATGGGCTGCGGGTTGCCTTAATGCCAGGCGTATTTTCAGTTAATAGGGAGGGAAAATGAGGTGTCTGCAGCGATATTGGAAAGTACAAGATCGATGATCCGGCCTCGTGTCCAATCAGCAGCCTTTAATTGACTGTATTTTCTGGGTAATTGAGCCTCTCTTCCTCCAAATTGAAGTGGAAGATATAACAATACATCTTGCCAGGAGGAATTACTCATTACTTCATAATGAAATTTCCCTTTTGCCAAGGTTTGCGGTTTGGCGTTAGGCACCACTTCTTACACTTGTTTACCCCTGCCCTCGCATCTTGCTTAGCCCACCAGCACAAGGCAACTCCATGTGGCCCCACACGCCCATCTTGAAGGGGAGAGTGGGAGATAACCCTGAAGAAGGAACTGACCCATCCACAGCCACAATCTCTATCTGTAAAACGGGAAAGCTAAAACTAGGCAACAGGGTCTGTGACTGGGTATTGTATTTGCTTTAGGAGTGTGCCTTCTTAGCTGTGCCCCACCTGGGTCCCATTCTGCAGGTGTGAAAACAGAGTTTCCAGTTCTGGCACAGCTAATAGTGACGATGCAGTTATGTGCTTCGGGTTCCTTCTTCCTCCTTGCTCACCCCATTTTGGGTCTCAATGTACAGAGGTCACCACCAGCCAAATCTGAAACCTCATTCTCGACTCCCATTTTTCCACAACTCCTCAATCCTGGCCAGGCTGCTGCGGCCTGGGAATGCGGTGGAGTGCCCACCCTGAGTTCTCCTAGGCTGGCAAGACTAGCAGCCACACAGCCCGAGTGCGCACAGGGCTGGGGCCGTCGCCGGCTTGTTAGCGTGTGATTGATTGCCTTATTAAAGCGTGTTCTTGTAAGTGTGACCAAACTGATTGCATTGCATATGTTTGGGATAATGCTCATTTTAAACAACAGGATAAAGCGGATGAGCTCGGCAGAGCCTCGAAGACGAAATGATTCCGGCAGGCAGCTCCCTAACTCTGGCATTAAATTGCCCAGTTACATAGCAAATCACTTGATTCTTCCATCCTTATCCCAATCCCCCCCACCACCACCTGCAGTTTTATCTCATGGTATGTCCCACGAATGGCTTTTCTAGTGACTATATTGACTCCACCTAAATGTTGCAGTCCTGCACCAAAACTCCCCAGACATGAAATCCAGCTCCCTATTTTGGGGCAGAGGGAGAAGAGATTCAGGATGCACACTCTCACCTGAGCCCTTCCAGAGGGACATAGACATTGACAGCCACCCCAATGGGAGCTTACAGTGGTTCCCCACAGTAAGTCTCTTGTCCCCCCCACCCCCAACCTTTTCATGAAAGTTTAAAAGATTCTTTTGTTCCCCAGGTTTCTCCCGCTTGATTGCTTCCATTATTTCCCAAACGAGGAAACACCCGTCGCCATATGTCCACCGGAGAGCATGGGTGTCACAGAGGACAGTTGCTGAAGATGTCCGGTTGGATAGCATTCTCCAAGTGAGAAAAGCTTTGCTTTCTTAGTATCCTCTCCTTGCACCATTGCCCCTGAGTGGTAAAGGGAGAAGTAGGAGTCTGTGTGTGTGGCGGTGGGCGGGAGGTAAAGGAGTTTGAGGCTAAAAATTTCTTTTAATTATCTCTGTTCCTCCATCTCCCAAACCATTCGTTTAGGGGAGGTTCTCTTTCTGTGTGGTTCCCTAACAAAGAAATCCTCAGCCCACCTCCATTGCTCCTGTCAACTTGCTGTGAGCCAAACTGCTCAAAGATTGAACTTCTTAAGTGATACCTTTGGGATATGCTGGAATTCTGATTTGTTCAATATGATGATAGTCATCAGGACAAATCAGAAATGATGCCACTCTTCAGGGTGTCATTTGTAAGTGCAATTACATAGATTCGTTTGCAGGACCCAGTTAAAACAGGCCTGCCTGGGTGAGGCACCTGGTGCATGGACAAATTTCTTCCATCGGTCACTCAGCTCCTCCCCAACTCTGCAGGGGCAGGCATATCAGACTGCAATAGGGTAAAACGAAGGTCCAGCTCACCATTTGTGCCAACTTATGGGACCCCAGAAATGTTGATCCTAAGGGGGGGGGGAACCCAACCACAAAACAAATCCTACCATCAACAAAACAAACAAAAATACAAAGTCGTTTCCAAAATAGTCTTCTCAGCAAGTAAGTATGCAATATTCTGGGCAGGAGCAAAAGAGAGAAAGATTGCCACTTAAAAATAACATGAAAGCATTAAGTAATTATTTAAAACAAGGCTGTTTAGAAAAATATTTGTATTTATTGCAGCTGCTCAATTGGCCTCGTTAAAGTCGGCAAGCATTTAAATTGTGTTACAATCTCATTTAAATCCCGCTCCGTTCCAGCAGGCTGAAGAGCTTGAATAGACCAATCACTTCATAATGATGATGAATGAGAAATTAATTCAGATACAAGCAAGACAATTTAGGCCTTCATCTGTTTAAATAGCCTTCCAATATTATTCGCGATCGCGGGTCACAGATTGAATCAATTGTCCAATCTTGTGAAAGTCATATCCTTGCATCTTCATCGAGATTATTTATAGCGCAGTGAGGGCTGCTGAAAGGTATACGCTGTTAACAGGGACAATTACTTAAAGGGAAGCGTTTATAAAATGGAAAACAAATGCCAGGGTTGGTAACAAATGGGATCAAAAGCAGCCATTCCAATCTGGCTGCTCAAGGAAGCCAGCAGGTCCTGGAAGAGAGGGGCGTTTGGGGTCGGCTTGTGACCTCGCCAAGGCCCAGGTGAGGTCAAGTCTCTTGGGCGCGTGCGCCATGGCTTCCGTGGTAACCCCGGGACAGTCTCCACCCAGCTTACTTCAGGTTCTCATTTCCCTCGCTCTGGCGGTAGCCCTATGTGACCCGGGATGGGCATCCTGAGAACAGCGCCCAGTGGACACAGACCCTAGGGCGTCCCAGTTTGGGCCCGGGTCCCAGTGCCTGCTTGTGCGGAACTTGGGACTCCAGCCTGTGTTTTATCACCACTGTCAGGGAGCGGCAGGGTGTAAGGGGCCTTGGTGATGGAGGTGGGGAAGCCTCGTGCGTACAGGGCGGGAGCTGCTGATGGCATCTGGACTCTGTAGGCTCAACCTCCTCTTAAATTTGGTCTCCTTCTAGTCTGATGGAGAAGAGGGGACTCCATTTCCACAGGCCCTGTCGCCTTCGCTGTCCCGGGTCGGAGAAGCGTGCAGGGAGTTGCTTCCCTTCCTTCGGGTTCAAGTCCTTTCCCTTCCTTTGTACCCTCGGGCTCTTCCCAAAGAAGAGTCCCTTTCTTCCCCCTTCCTCCCCTTATCTTGAAATAATTCCTCCCGGGCGAGGACAGCCTCCTTTCGTCGGTCGCCTTCTTCTGGCAGGCGTCCAGGACCCAATACAGTCAAGATGACCGGTTCGACTTCAAGGCGACAGGTTCCTCCCTGCGGGTCCACTTCTCCTTCCTCAGCATGTTTAGGGAAAGACTGTAACGGCGCGCGCAGGGAGATGGGGTTGCTTCTACGGAATGGGTACCGAGGAGCTGGATGTAACCGTCCGCCGCATCTATACTGGCTTTGTGAGCTTTTCTAGGCGGCGCTCTTTGGGGAGAGTAAGTGAGGTGGCCTCGGAACAGAAAAGTAGGAAAGATCATTTGACGTGCTGAGCGTGGAAGAAGAGGGGAGGGAGAGAGCAAGGGCTCCCAGCGAACACAGAGGTAGAGGAGTCGTTCGCGCGGTACAACGTGCGCGATACTCCCGTCTTCTTCGAGGTGTTTTTTCTTCCCTTCCTTCCCCTGTATTTCTGTATTTATTTGAAACAAAAGCCCAACTAAAGGATTCCTGGCGCTCTGAGGACCTACTCCCGGGAGCGACTTTGATGTATTGCTGTCCAATTAGTGCCTTTAATTGGTGTCCTCGGGGACACGCAGGCCCGGAGTAGGACACAGCCTCCTCTCGCCTTTCCTGCACACTGGAAAGGTAAAATTTATAACGTACTGTAGCAACCCCTTGGGAGAGTGAACGAGCAAGGGAGGCAGGGAAGAAAAGGGATACAGGCATCTCCGTTTTGTAGAAGATCCATTCTCCAACCTCTGGGGTCTTGGGGAAGGGATCCAGACCACTCGAGTTTGGCTCAGTTTTCTGTGCAGGAGGGTTAAGGCAGCTGAGTCGCTGAGGATTATGAATTTGCTTACAGAAAAGCCAAGGGAGCTCGCATTGTCTGCAGAAGCCCACCCCATGTGGTCTCCCATCTCGTTAATAATGGCTGTTTGTTAACAAGGATGCGGAGGTTAAATAATCTGGGTGGAAGATTAAACACGCCTCATCAAGGCGCTGGGAGCCGTGCCTCCTAGCAGAGACCTGTGCTGGAGCCGCCGGACTCGCTGGAGCCTGGAGGAAGGTGGGAATAAAGAGCTGCCAGGAACACTGAGGTGGAGGAGGAGAGAAGGCCTACACACCCTCTCCAGGGAGTTCTGCCATTAAGTCAGCAGAGGCCCAATTCCTCGACGTGTTAAAGAGAAAATCCAAATAAGAGACAGCCCCAATGAGATCTGAATAGCAAATCCTTGGATTAGTCTGCTGGAGATTAGAAAGGGAGCTGAATCCAAGGCCCCCATTTGAGGAGGAGTGGCTACCTGTAACCTCCTGGTCCTGATACAGTCATACCTCTGGAAGTAAGGGGCATTTGTTCCCCATGTGAGTAGCACTGGGTTAGACTGGAAGACAGAAGTTGTGGCTTTTACCTGGTGTTGGTCCCTCAATAACTATATAATCTGTATTCCACTATTCTCCCAGCTTCTGGGACCGTTCTACCACTGAGCTATATTCCCAGCAATTAATTTATTTATATAAATATATAAATACATAAATAATTTATTTATTTAAAAATTTGAGCTGGGGGTAGTGGTGCAAGCCTGCAATCCCAGTCACTGAGGAGACTGAGGCAGGAGGATTGCTAGTCCAAGACCAGCCTCAGCAATTTACTGAGACCTTCAGCAACTTAGAGAGGCCCAGTCTCAAAATAAAGAGGACTGGGGATGATGTAGCTCAGTGGTAAAGTGCCCCTGGGTATAATATAAATTACATATTTTATGTTTAAACACATAAAATTATTTATATAATTTATGTAACATAAATTTTATATAATAAAAATTAATATAAGCCATTAGAACATATAAATAAATGCAAAACATTTTAGACAGGTCTTGTTAAGTTTCCCAGACTGACCTCAAATTTGTGACCCTCCTGCTTCAGCCTCTGGAGTTGCTGGAATTACAGGTGTGGTCCACTGTGCCCAGTCCTGGGTTCATTTTTATACTGTATAAAATAGGAGATGGGCTTGAAGTAGACATTGTATGATGATGTGTACCATGTTTCTTCCAGCTTCTCACTAGACTGAGGGAACTAACTACTTGTTCCATGCTCTGTCTCCATCTCAACCTTGAAGGGTTCAATCAAGGATGATTTTATTTTACAAATATTTGAGGGCCTATTCTGTGCCAGTCACTGTGCGGTGTGTGTGTTTTTAATGGTGAGGGCCAACTGTCAATTCATATTTCCCCATCATCCCCAAATCTGACGTTTTGTAAAGCAAGACAAAGAACAAAAATCCGATGGAGAGAGAATACAATGGGTGTGTGTGTGTAAGGTAGAGAAACTCTAGAGTGAAATGCAAAGGAATTGATAAAACAAGTAAAGAACTTGGTGAGATGGCAAGAATGTCAGTGAGGACAAACCATGCAGAAGTAGTCCTTTGATATAAAGATTGTGCAGGGGCTCAGGTTGTGGCTCGGTGGTAGAGCAATTGCCTAATGGGTGAGGCACTGAGTTCGCTTCTCAGCACTGCATATAAATAAATGAATGAAAATAAATGTCCATCAACAACTAAGAAAATATTAAAAATAATTTAAAAAAATTGTGCAGGAGGACAAAGAGCAGACTACTCCTGGGGTCCTGGTAATGTGACAGTGAACAAAGGGTCCAGGTTGTAGAATTTGTCTAGAAGGCCTTGGACATATGCATCTAATATTAACAATTTTCTATTTACATGTTGTTTCAACATTTAGAATTTCCCCTTGTATCACTTTGAGTTTTCCCACCAAACAGGGAACTCAGATGGTAGGCTGGGATTCTCCTAGCTTCCGACTGATGGACATCTGGCCTCAAAGAAGGCAGTAGACATGTATTTCATTGAACTTTCTTTCAGATCAGAAACAACTGGGGCTCCTACATTTCTGTGTCTTCACTTGGGAAATCCAGAGGCCTGTTTTACGGTGCTGGGTAGTAAATTTGAACAGTTAATATTTATTGAATATTTGCCACATCCATGAATTGTTCTATGCTTTCTATATACTACAACAGCCCCTTGAGGAGAGCACTATTTTCATTCTCATTTTACAGATGGGGAAACTGAGACTTGGACAGTTTATGACTCTGGTCTGTGTCTATGCAGCCAGTAGGTTAGTGTGACTCTACAGTTTGTACTTACCTTCTCTCCACTAAAGCTGACTTTATAGTGTAGTGGGGTGGCAGAAGGCAGATGGAGATCATGCTTCTCCATGAGTTGCTAATAATCAAAAGTGGGTTCTAGATAAAGGCAGCTAGTATATGGGGCAGAATGGACTAATCACTCATGTGTCTTTTTTGTTTGTTTGTTTGTTTTTTCAGTGCTGGGGATTTAATCCAGGGCCTTGTGCATGCTAGGCAAGTGCTGTACCACTGATCTGCATACCAGTTCTATGTGTCCTATTTATTTATTTATTTATTTATTTATTTTGGTATCAGAGATTGAATCCAGGGATGCTTAGCCACTGAGTGACATCCTTAGCCCTTTATTTTTTACTTTCTGAGATAGGATCTCACTAAGTTTCTTAGGGCCTTGCTAAGTTGGTGAGGCTGGCCTCAAACTTTCAATTTTCCTGCCTCAGCCTCCCGAGTTGCTGGGATTACAGGCATATGCCACCATGCCCAACTCTATGAGTCTATTTCTAAAGAATATAACTCCATTGGAGGCAGTGTGCATGCCTATAATCCCAGCTACTTGGAAGGCTGAGACAGGAGGACCCCAAGTTCAAGGCCAGCCCTTGCAACTTAGTGAGGCTCTGTTTCAAAAAGAAATGATGGGGATGTGGATCAGTGGTTAAGCACCCTGGATTAGATCCCCAGTACTATTTTATATATAAAATGAATATATGTGCATATATTCATTATATATAATTAGATCCTCAGTACTATTTTATATATATAATGAATACATGCATATATTCATTATATATATATATACATTCAGTATATATATATTCATTCCACGAGCACTTTAGCACAATGAATGAATCAATAAATATTTATTGAGCACCTCTTATATAGTCAATAGCAGACTAAAGTTTACACAATATCTTCTTTCTCCTCCAATTTGGTGCTAATGTGACTTGATTGTATTTGAATTCTCTTATAGCTAATTTTGTGCTCTTTTGGAAAGAACTTGTTAGTGGAGGTCAGGGTGATCCTATGGTAGGAAGTATATTCACTTTGTAAGGGAACCTGGCAAAACAGAGCTTGAAATATGACCCAAGTTTTCTGTTATCTGAATTAGAGCCTCTGTATCTTTAGCATCAGAAGCTTTATATTTTACAAAATATAAATATAAATGTGTTGACACCTATTTATTAAAACATAATCCATTTGAGCAGCACAAAAGCATGGATTCTGGAACCAGTGGTCTTGGATTTGAATTTCCACTCTTTCCCTTACAAACTGTGTAAGCTTAAAAGTTTCTAAATCTATCTGAGCTTCAGTTTCTTCATCTGCTAAATGGAGATGATACCAACAGGCCTGTGGTTGTTACTAGTACTGTTATCACAGAACTTGGCCACTTAAATCAATGAATGTTATGGCAGGAATCTGGTTGTCTCTGGCCAAGTTTAGCCTACTGGGGCTGTGGTCTTATCCAAAGACTCAACTGGGAGGATATGGTTCCAGGCTCACTCATGTGGTTATTGGCAGGGTTCAGTTCCTCCCTGATGAGCTGTTTAACTGAAGGCCTCCATTTCTTGCTGGTTTAAAAACCCTGGGGAGTATGGTGTATAGAGATGAGGTAAAGGAGGAAGGAGAATTTTATCTTCCACTTTTGTATTAAGTATTTCCACATCCATTGGCATACTTCTCACCACGGCCTTGTGAAACAAGTCATTATCTCTGTTTAGAGATAAGGGAAAAAAGCCCTGTAAGGTCACACAGCTAGTAAACAGGGAGAATCTAGGATTCAAATCCAGGTAGTTTCACTTTGTACCATTGACTCTTTCTGCTATATTCTGCCTTAGCTGCCAGCTTCTCTTTACCATGAAGCTATGGCTTCAGCCACAGTCATGGAAGATAATAGGACATGAATGTAGTGCTGGGAAGGCCACTATGTCAGAGGTTGGGTTAGGGCTCACAGCCCTGTCTAGCCTAGCTAGTAACTAGGCTAAAAACTGACTCGGAAATGGCAGCCAGCAAGTCCAGGTACAGCCTCCAAAGGGACTCAGTCTCCATTCCATGAAGTTTTAGTCCTGGGTTACTCTATTAGAAACAGAAGTTGAAGGTACAATTTTAGCTGAAGTCTGAGGTAAAGACTGAAAGCTGGTACTGGACAAGGAGGACAGGATAGAAAATGCTCCCAGACCTGTTCAGCTATGATGTTCAGGTTAGGGCTGCAGCCCTCTTGGGGAAGACTAGAGTGCCAAACAGGAAAACATGGCTGAGTCTTAACTGTCCCTGTCCTGTCCTACCCCTATTTTTTGGGTAAAAGAACCCCTCTTTTTATCTGGGCAAATGGCTACTTGTAATAAAGGCCCCATTTCCCAGTCAGCTAGATGTGGCCATGGGACCAAGTTCAGCCAATGGGATATAAGCAGAACTGGTGAGTGTGGCTGATGGGAAGTGTCCTTAAAAGGCAGGAGAGGGCCCTTCTTCACTTCCTTTTCTTTTGGTCTAGTTGAAATTTGACAGAATGGATGGAACTCAAGAAGCCTGCATGGGTCACAAGGAGGGAGCCTAGTATCAAGCAGAGTAGAACAGTAAGATAGAAGGAGTCTGGGTTCACAACCCTATGGGAAACCCCTTGGACTATCTACCTCTGGATTTCTGGGAAGAAATAAATTTCTACCCGAATTGAATCACTCTTATTTTGGATTTTCTGTCCTATGAAGCAGAACCTAATCCTAACTCAGATAGTATTTAAGATGAAGTATGGTAACTGGGAGCAGAAGCCACCATTGCACATTGAGTGCATAAAGATAGGACTTAGGGGGAATGACCCTTAGCACCTAGATTCTCATCCATTGATAATGATGATAATTCACATCTGTGAGTTATGCATATGAAGTGGGAGCCTTAAAGTTAAACTTGCAGGATAAGGAGGTAACAGACAGAATCTAGGTTTTTTAGGGAGACACTAGCTTAAATTCTTGTTTTGTTGCTTACTGGCTGAGTGATCTGGCAAACAATTTAATCTCATTAAGCTTCAGTGTTCTTAACCCTGGGTAATAACTACAATTAAATAAGATTATAAGCTCAAAGCACTATAATTCCCTTCCCTCTTCTTTGATATTTTTCTAACCCTTTCTCCTTAATCCCATCATCCATTTGCCCCTTAGACTGAGAGCAGGAGTTAATTCCAAGTACCACTTCTTTGGAGTAAAGGGAAGCAGAGGCCTCCTATGTAAATTCTGCCTGTTGGTTGTCACAGAATTGGGGCACACTGGTGGTTGTAATGGTGTTGGATTTAAAGATGGAAGGTTCAATGTTGCTGTACATTAGAATCACCTGGGGAGATTTTACAACAGATTCTGCCCTCAATCTGTTGAATCTGAATCTTGGAATTGGTAGTCTGGACTTTTGTAGTTTTACAAGTTGCCTAAGGTGATCTTAAGGCACAGTAAAAATTGAGAACCACTAGGGAAGCACCTAATAGGCACTCAGTTAATGTTATTGACTGTATTTGAGCTGAGAATTAGCTTGATAGGGAAGAAATCTGGGTCTCTTTATCATCTTTATTATTATATTCATGGTTCATTGGGATTATCTGTTGACTAGCCCAAGTTTTAGTAGTTTGGACATACTGCAAGTACGCTGACATTTCAGAGCCAGGAAGGACCCTTAAGATGGGCTAACCAGCCAGGTATGGGGGCGCACGCCTGTGATCCCAGCACTTGGGAGGCTGAGGCAGGAGGATTGCGAGATCAAAGCCAGCGTCAGCAACTTACTGAGGCCCTAAGCAACTCAGTGAGACCCTGTCTCTAAATAAAATACGAAAAAGGGCTGGGGATGTGGCTCAGTGGTGGAATGCCCCTGGGTTCAATCTCTGGTACCAAAAAAAAAAAAAAAAAGATGGGCTAGCCAAACTGCTTATGGGTTTTTTAGCTTTCTCCAGCGAAAATGAACCTTCTATGGCAATTGTGAACTTAGAGAAGACACAGGATGTTACATAGGAAATGTGTTCTAGTCTCATTTTATTTTGATTGAAAGGCTGGGTAACCTTAGGATGCCTTTCATATTTCACTTGGACCATGCTAACATGTACAGATCCACAGGCTAAAGTTGTATTTCTTGACAACTGCTTCAGGAACTTCATTAGAAATGGACATTCCACTTGAATATCTCTGGAGTCAGCAACCGAAGTTAGTGAAAACCAAGTGTTGAAAAAAAAAAAACCAAGGCAATCAGGCATACTTTCACCTACATGTTACCCCACTGAACTCCCAGGAAGGAGGTGCCATGAAGGAGCTCAGGTTGTAGACTTGGTGGGGGGCAGGGACCATTTGGGGAGCCCCACCAGTTTCTGTTATCTAGATGACCAGAACTGGCCAGGTGCCTTTAGGAATTAGGATTGTTTAAGATAAAGAGATAGGCTTTGGGGGTGGGTGATTGGATGACCTGCACCTCCTGAGAATTTCTACAATTCCAGGGAAGTGTACTTAGTATTGCCTGACTAGGTCAGCTTCTGAGCTATCATATTTTCCCTACAGGAAAGAAGTATGTATATCATCTCTCTATATATGTATATAGATCATATATATATATATACATATATATATATATATATATAGAGAGAGAGAGAGAGAGAGAGAGAAGAATTAGACTTAGTTCCATGCATACATGCATACATAGTAGTTCTTAAAGTACTAGAGACTTTTTTTTTTTGATACCAGAGATTGAACCCAGAGGCATTTAATCACTAAGCCACATCCCCAGCCCTTCTTATATTTTATTTACAGACAGGGTCTCTCTGAGTTGCTTAGGACCTCAATAAGTTGCTGAGACTGACTTTGAACTCATAATCCTCCAACCTCAGCTTTTCGAGCCTCTGGAGTTAACCACAAACATCTTGGTGAGAATGTCTTTTGTCTGATTCCATAGCCAAAGTTTTGCATTTGTTGGGACAATTAGACCAAAGAAGACAAAGAGAAAGATTGAGTATAACTGAAAAATCTCAAGTCATAAAAACTGGCTGGTGGAAAGAGAAAACACCACGTAGGTGATGGAGGCCCACATTTGGATTTAGCTCATGGCATAAAGTATACCTAGGAGGTGACCAATCACTGGGAGGTGACCTAGGTGGAAGTCACTGGTCACACCTTAGACTAAAGTGAAGAATACCCCAGTTCTGAGATTCTTAATTAACTTTAATTACTATTTTGTCCTGGTGAGATCTCACTCTTATTTTATTCACAACAGGATTTTGGTTAAGATGTAACAAAAGGTCCTCACTAGTTTCATCATATTTCCCCAATCAGGTTATCCATGTAGGTTGTTTCTATATCTTGGTTAGTATGATATTACTGCAATGAACATGGGATGGCAAACACCTTTATAAGGTGGTGATTTCATCTTTGCATTTTTCCAGAAGAGGAATTGCTGGGTGGTATGGTAGTTCTAGTTTACATTTCTTTGGGAACTACTTTCCATATGCTCTTTCTGTATGCTCATACTACTTTCCATATGCTCTCCCAATCTATATTCCCACCAACATGGCACTAGGATTCCATTTTCTCTACACTCTGCCAATGTGTTATGTATCTTGTCTTTTTGATAATAGTCCTTAAGGGTGTCAAATGATACCTCCTAATATTTAAAATTTGCATTTCCCTGATGATTAGTGATGTTGAACACCTTTTCATACACTTATTGACCATTTTTTTGTCTTTGGAGAAATGTTCAGGTCCTCTGCTCATTTTTAAATCATGTTATTTGTTTTCCTGCTATTGAGTTGTAAGACTTTCTAAATTTCAGATATCAATCCCTTATCAGATATGTGATTTACAAATATTTTTTTCCCAGTCTGTAGGTTGTCTTTTAATTTTGTTGATTGTTTCCTTTGCTGAATAGCAGTGTTTTAGCTTGAAATAACCCCATTACTTTCTTTTTACTTTCATTGCCTGAGCTTTTCATGTAACATCAGAATATCGTTGCTAAGGCCAATGAGCTTTTCCTCAAGTTCTCTTTCATTAGTTTTATGATTTCAGGTTTTACATTTTGGTCTTTCACTCACTTTGTGTTGATTTTTGTATGTGGTATAAGATAAATGTCCAGTTTCTTAATTTGCATGTAGGAATCCAGTTTTCCTGGAGGGGGGGATTTGCTGGAACATGCTGCATGCTGTGGTTGATGTTACAAGATGGTCTCTTCTCTAGAAGTTTGTAAAGGCTCTGAGAAGCCAAAATTCTGAGAAGGGGAATTTTGTTTGTGTGTGTGTATGGGGGGCGGGTGTGGAGCTTGAGCTACTTTCCTGAACTATTTGTAGGAAAATGTGTCACCTATACCCCAAAGTTTTCCTTTCTAAAAATGTGCATTCTTTCTTCATTGTGACCCAAGATTCAGGCCCCCTTTTATAATCCCTCTCCCAATATCACCCAGGAGCACTCATCAAATCAGAGTCTCTACCTTAGTAGGATGAGTTTCACAAAACATTTTAAAGGTTATTAGTGGCCTTTCAAGAGCTAATTTCAACTGATGGATAGTTGAGACTTAGGTTAAAAAGTAATCATTGCCAGGCATGGTGGCACATGCCTGTAATCCCAGTGGCTCGGGAGGCTGAGGCAGGAAGATTGGGAGTTCAAAGCTAGCCTCAGCATGTTAGCAAGGCCTTAAGCAACTCAATGAGACCCTGTCTCTAAATAAAATATATTTTTTAAAAAAAGGGACTGGGGATGTGGCTCAGTGGCTAAGTGCCCCTGGATTAAATCCCTAGTACCAAGTAACAAACAAACAAAAATCCTACAAAAACCCAAAACAAAATAAATTTTACAAAAAGTGATTATTGTGAATTTAACTGCACACACACACGTGCACACAGACATACACACTTTTGGTGCTGGGGATTGAATCCAGAACTTCCTGCATACATGTGCCCACAAGTGAGCTACACCCTATATTTAGTATATATTTTTGAATATGTGGTATAGGTTTACCTAGTGGTAGAATGGTACTTTACATGAGTGATGATTCTGAGATAGATTCCTTTGTTCAGTGGTAAATTGTGGACCTCTGAATTTTTCTCCTTACCTGCGGAGTTAAGTCCCGATGCCATGAAGAGTTAGTTTGGTCCTTTTTCCACAACATAATTTTTAGACAAATTGTGCCTAAGAAATTGCCTTGACATAGATATAGTTTGAATGCTTTGTGGAATGGTGCCCATTGATGACCAATCTCATTGCTTCAAGGAAGTTGCCTTGATTATTGGCTAATACATGTGCTTAGAACAAGTTCTGTCCTTATTTCTTCCATCCTTCAAAGTCAATTATTCCACTTTCAGGACAGAGCAGTATATTCTTGGGAGAAGTGGTATCTGAGATGGCCTCATTTCGCCTGCTATAGGCCCTCTGCCTTTAACCCCTTTGTTTAGACCATGTCTCGCTTCTCATCACATTGAGCCCTGAAATATATAGTGAAAGGCACAGAGACAATGCTGTGTGGACTGAGTAAGGATAGATGATTTCAAAAATTACATTTATCAGTTACTTAGTAGGTCAGTATGTATGATTTTGTGAAAAACTTCTTCAGCCTGACTTATCTCAGAAGAAATTGTCTGATCTCAGAAACTATAAATGAACCAAATTAAAATGAGCATTCATGTAGAAGTGCTAGATGGTTTCAAAGAGATCTTAAAAACCACCTTCTCATTTCAAGTATTTTATTCGTACAAGTGGTAAACATATGAACAGTTGATATAAGTTGACTTAATTTTCTGTACTTGGTGGTAGCATGAAAAGCTTTATTGAAAGGAATAGAACTTTTTGAATCATACTCTGCTAACAGTTCCTGTTATAAGTCTGGAAATACCTTCTCACATTAACTATTTTGAGCTAACATATACCCCAAATCCAGATTTGGAATTCCAATATTCACATTAAGCCATATTCTTTATGCTCAGTATTTGGACATTTAATTTTTCTACAGTCTCTTCAAAGAAGTTGGTCAAATGAACATTCATCCTATATGATTTTCAATTGCCATTTAAATGGCACCCACCAATTCTCCCAGTTCATTGTAAATTCTGTGCAAACCGAAATACCTCAAACCAGTATTACTCTAGAGGATAATTTCAGGTCTTTCGCTGGCAGAGCAGTTTGAACACTTTAAAACAGCTCAAAGTCTCAGGCACGGTGGTGCCAGCAGTTCAGGAGGCTGAAACAGGAGGATTACAAGTTCAAGGCCAACTTCAGCAATTTAATGAGAACCCTTATAAGTAACTCGATAAGACCCTATCTCAAAATAAAAAGCAGAAAGGGTTGGGGATGTGGCTCAGTGGTAAATTGCCCCTGTGTTCAATTCCCAGTACCAAACAGAAAATAAATAAATAAATAAAACAGCTCAAAGTGAAGTAGATCCACGTTCATAAGAAGTGGGGCTGCTTATTCAGTAATAAAAAGGCACCCTGAGATAGTAGAAAGGGTTTAGATTTTGAAACCAGGCAAACCTGAATTCAGACCCCCTTTACTATTTATTAGCCATGTGTAAAAATTAACTTCTTAAACTGGAGGGCCTTTTTTGTATGTGGAAGAATAGCTGCCGACCTCCTGTGTCATAATGAATGTGAAACTGATAGCTATACCACAGGCTTCCGGCCTTCCCCCGAGACTGAGTAATTAGTAACACATCCTCCTCACAACTCCCTTACCTGCAGATAAGGTAGGAAGCTTTGAAACAGACAGCCTCAGCGGGGGATTACCCCCCACTGAGATGTATGTCTGCGATCTGCCTGGAATGAGAATCGCTAATGGAGTAGCAGTGGTCCTGTTTGGATCATGTCAGAAATAGCAGGGCTAGGTGGCTGGTGCCAGAAGTTCAGAAGCCTGGTTGGTTCTGCACTGTGAGTAATTTGGCAAAAGAGAAAAAACAAGCCATGGACATGAGGCAGTGCCCAGGAGCTCAGTGAAGAGGCCAGGGCCATTTTCTGGATGGGAGAGGCCTTGTTCTTTGTCCTTTGCTCAAGGATTCTGAAGTGGTTTTTAAAGAGTCAGATTGGGGACTTGGACCATGGGAGCACTCCCAATCCACCTCTGTCCTGCATTCTCTGTCAGGGTTATTTTTACCCTGGAAAGGCACCTCTCCTTCCTTATCCTTTCCTTCCATACACTGTTAGATCAGCATTTTTCAAACTCTTAAATGTTTCTTACAATAACATAACTGTTCTCACAATGAATAAACTTTTGAATGCTTTACAGGACCCAACACACACACACACACACACACACACACACACACACACACACAGAAATAAAAGCATGCTAAAACGATATTTACCCTTATTCATGCACTCTGATGGCCTCTTTTCCATTTCATTCCATGTTGGTTGTAATCCACTAAATGTCTTACTAACTAGAGTGTTGACCCACTGTTTGAAAAGCGCTAGCCCTCAATGACCTTCTTCTCAGTGACACCAGAACTTTAGGGAAGATTTGAATGCTAGAGAGCTGCCCTAGATTCACTTTCCCTACCCACACTGCCCCTACCCTACCCCAAACATTGTCCAGGTTTTTTTGTTTGTTTGTTTGTTGGTTGGTACTAGGAATTGAACCCAGGGGCTCTGAGCCACATCCCCAGCCCTTTTTGTTTTTTTATTTTGAGACTGGATCTCACTAAGTTGCTTTTCTAGGCCTGGATAAATTGCTGAGTCTGGCCTCAAACTTGGTGATCCTCCTGCTTCAACCTCTAGACTGGCTAGGATTACAGTTGTGCACCACTGTATCCAGCACAAACTTGTCCTGATTGCACCTGGACAGAGTCTGGCCTGGACATGAATTGGTACTTGAAGGCCATTAACATAATTTCTATAGTTTTGGGAGTCCCAGAAGATTCCAGACTGGACTTCTCTGGGCTCTTTTCAGGCACAGTTGATTTGAATCATGAATTTGTGGACATTATGGCTAAAAGGGACTGAGGCCTGCATCTTTTTTTTTTTTTTTTTTTTTTTTTTTTTTTTGGATACTGGGGATTGAACTCAGGGGCACTCCACCACTGAGCCACATCCGCAGCCCTATTTTGTATTTTATTTAGAGACAGGGTCTCACCGAGTTGCTTAGTGCCTCCTTGTTGCTGAAGCAGACTTTGAACTCGACATCCTTCTGCCTCAGCCTCCCAAACCCCTGGGATTACAGATGTGCACCATCATGCCCAGCTGAGGCCTGCATCTTTATAGAGAAAGAAATGGAGGCCAGGAGAGGGTGAATTAGTAACTTTAAAGCAGAGAAAGGAAAGAGCAGTGAGAATGGTCACATTAAAGTTAAATGCTGGTTCTCTTATCCCTGTCTTTATCCTTTGTAGCAAGTCTTAAAATTTACCTGGGTGGGCTGTCTCAGCTCCCATAAGCTGTTGACTGATTGGCCCAGCTAGACCCAGAAGTGTAGGCCCGAAGGAAGTGTTTCCCATTTGAAATTCAGGGCAAGCATTCTCTGTGAACATCGGCTGGACAGCTGTATATGGAAAGTTACAAGGGGGTCCCATGTGCCTCTTCAATATGGTGGGGGACTGGAGACAGTGAGGTGAAGAAAAATTTAGTGGTTCACCAAGTACTTGGAACTACGTTGTAAGAGCAGAGCTTCTCAAATTTGAGTGTGTTTCAGTAGGAAAGACAGTAGAATGAATCGGATATAACTTTCCTATGTTCACATATGAATATGTGACCAGTGTAACTGCACATCATGTTCAATCACAAGAATGGAATCCTAATTAGAATAACTTAAACTCCATGCATGTATAATATGTCCAAATACACTCTACTGTCATATATACCTAAAAAGAACAAATAAAAAATTCTTTAAAAATTAAGCATGTTTCAATACTCCCTGAGGAGCTTGTTAACATGCAGATTCCAGGCTTATTTCCCAGATTTTTATTCAGATAAGGGGTGGGGCCTAGAAATCTGCTTTGTAGGGTGTGGTGGCACATGCCTATAATCGCAGCGGCTGGGGAGGCTGAGGCAGGAGGATTGAGAGTTCAAAACCAGCCTTAGCAAAAGCAAGACGATAAGCAACTCAGTGAAACCCTGTCTCTAAATGTATATAAAATAGGGCTGGGGATGTGGCTCAGTGGTTAAAAAAAAAAAAGAAAGAAAGAAAGAAATCAGCCTTGTGTGTATATGTATGGTTCTTTTTTGTTGGAGGAGGGTAGGGATTGAACCCAGGGGCACTTAACCACTGAGCAACAGTGACAAATTAATTGTGACAAAACCCCAACAATATAAAATCTATCCTTTTAATCAGTTTTTTGTGTATGGTTCAGCAGTGTCAACTACATGCACTCTGGTGTGTCACACATCTATGGAATCGTTCACCTTGCAAAACAGAAACTGCCTTCATCAAATGCTCCTGAGTCCTCTGCCCTCCCAGCCCCCTGAAGCCACCACTGGACTTTCCATTTCCATGGTTCTAACTACTCTGGAGACCTCATGTAAGTGGACTCATGCAGTATTGGTCTTGTTGTGCCACTTAACATGATGTCTTCAAGGTTCATCTACACTGTACCGTGCAACAGAATTTCCTTCTTATTAAAGGCTGAATGGTATTCCAGTGTGTGTATATGCCACATTTTCTTTATCAGTCAGTGGACACCTGGGCTGCTGCCACCTCTTGGCTATTTCAATGAACATCTTTTCCCTGCTTCCACTGCTTCCCTTGCCTTTTGAGAAACACTGGACTAGATAGAATAGATGCTGTGTCCTGACCTCAGGGTCATGATGTTTCCCTTCTGGACAGTGCCCTAACTTAGGCAGATTTGCTGTGGGAAGGCAGAGAAACGCTCAGCACACTTCTTGAAAAAACGTTTGTTTGTTTGTTTAGGTCTGAGGATCTAGCCCAGGGGTGCTTTACCACTAAACTACATCCTCAGCCCTTTTTATGTTTTATTTCGAGACAGAGTCTCGCCTGGTTTCTCAGGGCCTTGATAAGTTGCTGAGGCCAGCTTTTAACTCTCAATCCTCCTGCCTCAGCCTCTCAAGCCGCTTGGTTTACAGGCGTGCAGCACCACACCTGGCTTCCCACATACTCCATAAAGTTCAGAGTTGTTTCTGGGCTGATTACCCTCTTCTGCTCAAGATTTCCCTTCCTTTCTTGTCCCATCCCAGTTTCCTCAAGTTCAGGCCTTTGGTCTTTTCTTTGGATCATTACTTTACTTTGCATTTTTTCTTTAAAAAAAGAAAATATGGATCAAAGGATAAAAAGAAAGATAAAAGGAAAAGACAATCTACAGACAGAGGAAGAAATATGTGTAGATCACATGTCCCACAAAGGATTTGTATCCAGATTATATGAAAATGTGGCATATACACACACTGGAATACCATTCAGCCTTTAATAAGAAGGAAATTCTGTTGCACGGTACAGTGTAGATGAACCTTGAAGACATCATGTTAAGTGGCACAACAAGACCAATACTGCATGAGTCCACTTACATGAGGTCTCCAGAGTAGTTTAAAAAAAGAAAATATGTAGTGTAACCACCACTACAATAAGAAAAATCTCACCACCCCTTGAAACCCCTTGAAATTCCTCTTTAGTTCCATGGTTCCCCAACCTGATGCCCAGCAACCACTAAGTTGTTTTGAGCATCATATGAAGTGGAGTATAAGGATCACAGAGTATATAACCTTCTGAGAATGATTTCTTTTACTCCACATAATGAATTTGAGATTTATCCAAAAAGTATATGCTTATGGCTCATTCTTTTTTATTGCTGAGTAACATTCCACCACTGAATGTACCTGTTTGTTTACCCATGTACCTATTAAAGCATGCTTAGGATTTTTTTCAGTGATTGTGAAAAAGCTACTATAAGCATTTGTGTATACATGTTTATATGAACGTAAGTTTCATCTTTAGGGTAAGTACTCAAGCATTACTTTGCTGTGCCTATAATGTATATTTAACTTTGTAAGAAAAATGTTAAACTTTTTTCCAGAATGGCTATAAAATTGTGAATCCCCATCAGCAGTATATGAAAGTTATGGTTGATCCATATTTTTATCAGCACTTGATATTGTCAGTTAAATTTTTTTCTTTTAAATTACAGCCATTCTAACAGGTGTTTGGTGGTATAGTATTATGGTTTTAATTTACATATCACTAATGGTTAATGATGTTAACAATAATTTCAGGTGTTTATTGCAATCAGTATGTCTTCTTTAGCGATGTTCACACCATTTTTGGCTTGTTTTTAACTTTTTCCCCTGAGTGGTTTCAAGTGTTCTTCATATAATCTGGATACAAATCCTTTGTGGGACATGTGATCTACACATATTTCTTCCTCTGTCTGTAGATTGTCTTTTCCTTTTATCTTTCTTTTTATCCTTTGACCAATTTCTCTCCAGCCTCTCTTATTTTCTTAGCAATGTAGTCTCCAGAGCAAACATTTTTATGTTTGATAAATTAAAATTGTCCATTTTTTCTTTTGTGAATGTGTTTTGGGCATCATGTCTAAAGCATTCTTTGCCCTAACCACTGATCACAAAGATTTTTTCCTACCAGTTTTGGGCTTTCATATTTTGTATTATATCATATCCATGTTGAGTTCATCTGTTTTAAAAAATGTGATGTTTAGGCTGATATTTAGGTCTTTCTTCTTCTCCTTTGGCATGCGGATGTCCAATCGTTCTAATACCTTTGTTAAAAGGACTATCCTTCATTTGCTCTTTTGTCAAAATATCAATAGATTATGTTTGGCACTATTTCTGGACTATCTGTTCTGTTTCATTGATCTATTGTCTATTTCTTGCCAATACCACACTGCCTTGCTTACTATAGTCTTGCTTTAAGACTTATTATATTGTCTTAAAATTGGATAATGTGGTCCTGCCAGTTTTATTTATTTATTTTTTGGTAACTGTTTTGGCTCTTTTAATTCCTTTATATTTTCATTAAAATGTTATATTTTCATTAAAATGTTATAATCAGCTCACCTATTATTATAAAAAGATTTCTTGTAGCATTTTGATTGGAATTGTATTTAATCTATAGTTCAATTTGGAAAGAATCAATTTCTTTACTCAGTGGAAGTTTCCAATATAGGAACATATTATATGTCTTATTTAGGGACTTTGATTTTTTTTTTTTTTTTTTGAGACATAGTCCTTTTATGTTGCCCAGGCTGGTCTCAAACACCTCAGCTCAACTGATCCTCTTGACTCAGCCTCCTAAGTAGCCTTCCTTGATTTTTTTTGTTTTTGTTTTTGTTTTGTTTTGTTTTGTTTTTGGTACCAGAGATTGAACCCAGGGGTGCTTAACCAATGAGCCCCAGCCCCAGCCCTTTTTACATTTTATTTAGAGACAGGATCTCCCTGAGTTGCTTAGACCCTTGCCAAGTTGCTGAGACTGGCTTTGAACTCGTCATTCTCCTGCCTCAGCCTCCGGAGCCACTGGGATTACAGGCGTGCATCACCATGTCCAGCTGCCTTCCTTTATTGTTAGACATTGTATATATTTTTTCAGATTCATACATATTTTAAAGCAATTTTAAATGGTATTATTTCAGTTATTATTATTATTATTATTATTATTATTATTATTATTTTTGGTGCTGGGAAATGAACCCAAGGCCTTGTACTTGATAGGCAAGTATTGTACCACTGAACTATGCCCCTAAACCTTAAATATTTATTAACATTTTACCTAAATTATAGAATTTATGTAGATTGGCTTATTCATAATATTCCCTTACTATCCTTTTTTTGCCAGCAGCCCCTGTAGTAGGACCTCCTTTTTAATTTTTGCTATTGGTCATCTATGTCTCCTCTTTTTTTTTTTTTCCCCCTTTGTCACTTTTGCTAGAGGTTTGTCTGTTTTACTGATTTTTCTCCCCCAATGAACCAGTGTTTAGTGGGGGGGTAATAATAATAACAGAATGAGACAGACATCATTGCCCTGTGTACATGTATGAATGCACAGATGATGTGACTCTTCTTTGTGTACAACCAGAGAAGCAACAGCTGTACTCCATTTGTGTACAATGAATCAAAATAAATAAATTTTAAAAAATAAATTTAAAAAAACACAAAGAACCAGTGTTTGGATTAATTAATTTTTTCTACTCTCCTGATTTGAATATTATTTTGTATTCTTATATTATTATTTTCTTTATTCTTCTTGCATTGAGTTTATTTTGCTTTCCCCCGCCCCTACTGTCTTTAGATAGAGGAATTCATTGGAGATCTTTCTTTGCTAGTTTAAGCATTTAATGCTATTTGTTTATTTACTTATTTTTGTGGTTCTGGGGATCGAACCCAGGGCCTCACACATTCTTGGCAATCACTCTTATAACCAAACTTCATCCTCACTATTTTAACTGTGTTCCATAAGAGTGTTTTGTTTCTTTTGTGGTACTGGGGATGGAACCCAGGACCTTGAATTTGCTTGGCAAGCATTTTACTGAGCCTTCTCTCAGCCCCTTCAGCCCATTATTTTATTTTGAGAAAGGATCTTGCTAAATTGCAAAGACTGACCTTGAATTGGGGTCCTCCTGCCTCAGTCTCCCATGTACCTGGGATTATAGGCATGCACCACCATGTCCAGCTTCCACAAGTTTCGATTTGTTGTATTTTCATTTTCATTCATTTCATAGTATTTTCTAAAGTCCCTTGAGACTCCTTCTGTGACTCATGAATTATTTAGAAATGTTTTATCTAACTTTTAAATATTTGGTGATTTTTTAAAAATTATATTATTGATTTCTACTTTCATTCCATTTTGGTCAAATAATATTCTTTATATGATCTTAATTTTTAAAAAGTTATTGAGGTTTGCTGTATGACCCAAGTTATGGGTTACAGGAGTATTTCATATGCATTTGAATACAATGTGTATTCACTTGTTGTTCAATGGAGGGTTCTGTAAATTTCAAATAGGTTCAATTGATTGGTCTTCATGTCTTTCCTATCTTTGTTGATTTTCTGTCTACTTAATTGATCAATTATTGCATGAGGAACATTGAAACTTCCAAATACAATTGTGAATTTACCTATTTCTCCTATTAGTACTGTCAGTTTTTGCTATATAGCATATTATTTATTTATTTTGGTGGTACTGGAGATTGAGCTCAGATCCTTGTGCATGCTACACCCTCAAACCTTCTTTATCTAGTTTGGAAGTTTTGTGCAATCTCTTCAGGCTTGTGATGTTTTCTAGGTGCATTGACTGTATAATGTCTCTATTAATATCAGAAAAAGTATGCTTTTCTGATATTAATATTTCTATTCCAGTTCTCTCTTTTTTATTAGTGTTTTCATGTTTGTTTCTTTTAATTTTTTAGACCATTTACATTTATATGGTTATTGATATTCTTAGACTTATGTATGCCATTTTAATTTATTTTCTATATATTCTCTTTTTTGTGTGCTTCTCTTTTCTCTCTTCCTATACATTCTTTTTCTGCATGTTTTTTCTCTTCCTACTTTCTTTTGAGTTATTTGAACATTTTTGAATATTGCATTTTAATTTATCTATTTTTTCCTATTTAACTATATCTATTTGTGTAGCATTTTAGTGATTACTCTGTCTACAATATACCTACTTAATCTTTCACAGTTAAGTTAATGTAGAAATGTTACATATTTTAAAGAACTCAAGAGGAGAGTAATTGTCTACTACAGCTACCATTTCTTGTTGCTCTCTTTATTTCTGTTGCTCCAAGTTTCCTTTTGCTCCTTCTCTTCTGTAGGAAATTACTTTAGCAATTCCAGCTGGTCTGCTGGCAACAGATTTGCTGAATTTTTCTTCATCTTAGTATACATTTCACTTTTACTCCTGAAGGACAGTTTTGATGATATAGAAATCTTGGTTCTTACCTTTCAGCACTTTAAAACATATTTTTTTCACTTCCAGCTTACTTCCAACTTCCATGGTTACTGATAAGAAATGTGCAATCATTCAGATTATTACCCTGTAGCTGATGTGCTATTTTCCTCCTACTGTTTTCATAATTTTTTTTTTTTTGTCTTTGGTTCCCTGCATTTTGATTACAATGGATCTGGGTACAGAATTCCTTAGTTTTATTCTGTTTGGGATTTGGTTGTTTTTGTTTTGTTTTGTTTTTTTGTTTTGTTTTTAACTGTGCTGGAGATCAAATCCAGGGCCTCATGAATGCTAGGCATGCACCCTGTCCCTGAGCTACTCCCTCAGTTCCCATGCTTGAGTTTCTAGGTTTATGTCTTTCACCAAATTTGTGATATCTTCAGCCATTATTTCTTCAAATATTTCTTCCTCATTATACTTGTTTTTTCTCTCCCGGAACCCTGATGGCTAAATGTTTGATCTTTTGGTATATTTTTAAAAAAATCTTTAATTAATTAATTAATTAACTTATTTATTTATCTATATGTGGTGTTGAGGATTGAACCCAGGGCCTCACACATGCCAGGCAAGTGTTCTACCACTGAACTACAACCCCAGCCCCAGATCTTTTGATATTACACCACAAATATCTAAAGCTGTGTTAATTTTTCCCCATATTTTTCTTCTATTTCCAATCCACTCTTCAGCCTTTCTAGAGAGTTTTAAATTTTGATTATGGTACTTTCAGTTTCTCCCCCCTACCCCAGAGATTCAGACAGAGGTTTATTTAGGAAAGTAGGTACACATTGAAAGTGAGTCAGCAAATCTGTTGCCAGTGGGCCATTTCAACAGTGAGAGATGCCTCTACTTTTAAGTACTTAGATTTCCATGTGGTTCATCTTTATATTCTTTATGTTCTTGCCAAGATTTTCTATCTTTCCATTTGGTTCAAAGTGTTTGCCATTGTTTCTTTGACCATTTGTATCACAGATATTTAAAAACATTTTTCAGATAATTCTAGCATCTATTTAATTTTGACATTGGTATTATCTTTGCCCATATGAGTTGAGATTTTCCTGGACTTCATATGTTAAAGACTTTTGGATTGTGTCCTACACACTTGGAATATTATATTATGAGATTCTGGATTGCATGGGTATTTTTGTGTTAGCAGTCAAAGTTGTGCTTATGCCCCCAATTATGTCTAGATTTCTGTGGGTTGTGATTTCATGTCAGTTTTATTTTTAAAGACTTTATAGTCCCATTTGGATCTGTCTTTCATATGTGCCACTCAGTGGTCAGTCTGGGACCTGAGCTATGATCTCTGCACTTAGTTCAATTCTCAGAGGGCTTCATGTACTGCTTGGGATCCACAGATATGCAGGTTAGAGGTCAACCCAGGAGTTCTAGCAGCTTTATGGAATTGCTTTCCATAAGCAAGCTCCTTTTCTTCTGTGATCTCCCTGAAATTCTGTGATTTCCTGAAGCTTATTTTTTTAGTCCTCTGATCAGAAACCTGGGATGTTATTCATCTAGCTCTGCCACAAATAACTATGACATTCTCTGGGGCCAAACAACACAAGGACAGAGAGAAAAATACAGCACCAGGGGACTGTAAATTAGAACAATGGCTGTGGATATTGGTATGGAGTTTCTCAAAAGCCTAGGCGTAGTACCACCATATGACCCATCTACACCATGCCTCAGTGTTTATTCTGAAGAATTAAAGTCATCATCTATAGTGATACATGCATACCCATGTTTATAGCAGCACCTTTCACAATAGCCAAACAATGAAGCCTAGGTGTCTATTAATAGATGAATGGATAAAGAAAATGTGATATATACACAATAAAATTGTATTCAACCATAAAAAAAGAAATTATTGCATTTGCAGGAAAACGGATGGAGCTAGAGATCGTCATGTTAAGTGACATAAACCAACCTTAGAACGTCAAGAGTTGTATGTTTTCTTTCATATGCATAAGTTAGAGAGGAAAAAGGAAAAGAAAGGTGGGGGTGGATCTCCTAAAAATCAAAGGGAGACCAGTAGAGGAATAGGACCAAGGGGAGTGGGGAGGGATGTACTGGGGAGTGCTATTGACCCAGTTATATTGTTATATTGTGTGCATGTATGAATATGTAACAACAAATATGTAACAAAAATCCCATAATTTTTGTAACTACAATGCACTAATAAAAAATATGGGAATAAAAAAAAAAAGAAATACAGCACCAAGACTTTGTGTCACTTTTTAGACCACTGTTCCTTTGCTGGAGCCATTAACTGACACTACTCATGAAGGGGAATAGGGTCTCTGGATGGTAGGTGAAGGAAGAGAGTGATAAATTTGGTTGGGGAAATGTTCAATTTAAATTGCTTAAGAGATGTACAGGCGGAGATGTCCACTTGATCATGGATAACTAAGGGTATAATGTGGGCGATGGAGGCCTACCAGGGGTCAGGTACTGGGCAAACGACTTCCAGAGATCACCTGATAGAACCCTAACAGCAGCCCCGTGAAGCAGATGTCATTGGCTCCATTTTGCATGTAAGGAAATGGGGGTGCTTAGAGTTTTGAAACTCTCATGGACTTGACTGATTATTATATGGTCCTCTGAAAACCTTCAACAAACCCCGCATCACCTTCCCATTTTCCAATTATCAAATTTCAACCAAGAAGCCCTGCACCTTCCCCCTTCCTTTGCCTTCTGATTTGTCACACATAATCATAGAGAAGGATGCTGCCAGTCTGGAATGAGATGTGTGCTCAGGCTCAGCTCTTCCATGAAACAGCTGTGCAGCCCTTGTTTATAAAATGGACAAAGAAATTCGCCTCTTCACTTCTCAAGTAAGCAGAAATGTTCCAACATTCATTTTGTGAGAAAATTTAGGAATAATGATTTTGAATGAGCACACAGATAGCCTATGGGCCAGAATGTGAAATTCATATGATTTTAAGAGCCAACTCTTAGAACACAAAAACTTCAAAGAAATGTCCTGGCTCTGGTGGGCTGTTTTTGAGCTGCTTCCTCAGATCTTCATGGATCAAAGTTCAGCCTCCACCAGCAGAACACTGACTGGGGAAGGCTGAGAGGTGCCATGGATTCTGTTAATATCTAGAAGGATTGTAATGAGGACCAAATGGTCAATGAGATAATGAGATACTCGGGTATCACTGGCAAAATAATTTTGTCATAAAGCTCCGGGCAATGGCATCTACTTTCAGCTTGGTGGTTGGTTTACTCAGACTTTCTAGGCTTGTCCTTCAGCTCAGCAGGTGATTATGGCTGACATTTTACCTGGCTGAGCATGCCTCTTGGTGGCACTGTCACAAGGCAGTAAGTGACCTGAGTAAATGCATGTTCTGGTCTTTCCTTTTTTTTTTTTTTTTTTTTTTTTGATAGCCAGGATTGAACCCAGGGGCACTTAAACACTGAGCCACATCCCCATTCCGCTTTTATTTTTTATTTAGAAACAGAGTCTCGATGAGTTGCTTGCTTAGGGCCTACCTTATTTGCTGAGGCTGGCTTTGAACTCAAAATTCTCCTGCCTTATCCTTCCGAACCATTGGGATTACAGGTGTGTACCACCGTGCTCAGCTAAACCCATGTTCTGATTTGCTTTGCTCTTGAAGGACAGCCTGACCTCCTTGTCTTTCTGCCTGGTTCTAACTCTGAGTCTAGCTGAGCTCTGGAACCCTGGGATTTCAGATTGGGTGAGTGCTGGGTTCTTTCTTTGCCCATATGGACTTTCCCAGTGCTGACTGCTTTCAGTACTGGAGTTGGTAATGTGATGATCAGGCCCCATGGTTATGGTTACTTTCTCCATGGATACCAATTATCAGGGACACTCATTCTCAGGGACTTAGATGCCCCCTTTTCCAGAAGTCTTCCCCTGTCTAGTAAAAGTGTTATTGAACTCTTCAGAGTTCAATAAGCTTCCTGGAAGTTTCTCTTGAATGTTACCCTTCAACAGTCTCACCTACATTTTTCCAAATATCGAGTAAGAATTTTTATTTTTTAATCTACTTCCAGTTTAGATTACAAAGTGAATCTTTTTACTCTGTGTTGTACTGTGTGAATATTCATATCCTTGCATTTAAAAAAAAATCATACAGTAATACAAGCTTATTAAAGGAAATAGTGAAATCTGATAAAAAGGAAGTAAATCTCCCATATCTTGGCATGCTCCTTCCCAGATTTAAGCATTTTTTTTAATCAAAAAAATTGTCTTTTGGTACAAGCATACTTGTATTTTAGGTTGAAGCTAAACCTAAAATATGGATGGGCTTCAGGGAGCACCTGAATTTTCTGAAATTATGTATCTAATTGTTAGTACATATGGGCATGTGGAATTTTTTTCCCTTTGACTGTTGGGGATTGAGCCCAGGGTCTTGCATATGGCTAGCCCATGCTCTACCACTGAGGTACACCCTGCAGCTCAATCTGAAAATCTTATTTTCCTAAGGATAAGAACATAATTTCTACAAGATGCTTAAAAAAATCTGTGACTCCAAACATGGCAGTACATTTGCACTATATTTTTCCCACTACTCCAGAAAAGCACTTTTGCTGGAGGTGTGGGTGATGGTAATATATTACTTGAAAGTGACCAGGGTATTTTAGCTTTTCTTTTGCAATGGATTGGACTGCCCTTGTAAAGGGTGAGGTTGGAACATCTTCTATAGTATGTAGATGATTGAGGGGGTTTTTGGACAACCTTTTCAACTTCCATGTTTCTATTAAATATATATAGTAGGAGCCAGAGCATTGCACAAGGCAATAAAATGTGCAGTTCGAAGACTGTGTGAGTCAGCTTTTTGTCACTGTGACCAAAATACCTGCCAAGAACAACTTAAGGAAAAGCTTATTTTGGTCTCATAGTTTCAGAGGTTCAGTCCACAGTCCATTGGCTCCATTCCTCTGGGCTTGAGGAGAGCAGAAGAACATCATGGTGGGAGGACATGACAGAGGAAACCTTCAGCTCATGGCAGCTGGGAGGCAGAGTGAGAGTGAGGAGCCAGGGACAAAATATGATTCCTGGGGCCATGTCCCACCTGCCTACAGTTACCACTCACAGTTACCACCAATACACTCAAATTATTGATTTATCAAATGAATTAATCCACTGACAAGGTTACTGCTCTCCTAATCCTGTCATTTCACCTCTGAACATTGGTTCTATATTGGATCCATGATTCCAATACACCAGCTTTTCAGGGGACACTTCCTATCCAAACCATAACAAAGATGATCAGCAATTTCAGATCTCACCAGGAAGGTCTTCTAATCTGTGCTAGGATTAGAGTTCATCCCCAATATCATTCCTTCACATTGATATGAGTTAGTTATTTAAACATAACAAACATTTACTGAGTACTGAGCATGTGCCCGATACTGTACTAAATGGTTACCTGCATTATTTTGCTTAACACTGTGGGGACACAGTTTATGAAGTAAGAAAGATTACTTTTTCCCATTTTCCAGATGAGGACATGAGGCTTGAGAGTTTATATTGGAGGTGGAGCCAGGATTGGAATTTGGCTCTTCATTGCTTGTATTGGAAACCCTCATCACTATAATCTGCTGCCTCCTCTGTTCTCAGTAATGGCACAAGCAGCTGAGTGTAGACTACTGCCTGTTTGCCAGGATATCATCTCCTCCTCCAACTCATCTTGCTCTTATAGAATCAGCAAATAGTTATTGAATGATTTTGATAGAAGATAGACATCATTATCATTTCTCTTTGGCAAACAAGAAAATTGATGCTTAGAAAAAAATCCCTGTGACTTCTTTACAAGTCCCAGTAGCAGAAAATGAGAAATTTGGAATTTGAATTTCAGGTGCTATAACTTCAATCTATCAAGCTTGTCCCCAAATCATTGCATGGTCAATTGAGTTCTATAGATGCTTAGTGGTGTCTAATGATGACAAATAAAACTAAATTCTGGGTTCAGTTTGAGCATTGCCTCCCCACTCATGAGAGCAAAAAGCAGGTCCCTCAATGAAAAGAAGGAGGTTATTATGCATGTGCTCTGTATTTTTGATGTCATAAAAAGACTCCTGGAAACTATCTAGATGAGAGAACCTAATTTTCTAAAGATTTATTTCTATTCTGAGTATTGTGCTTAATATGCCATTATAGAATTCTTCCACTTCTGTGCTTAGAACATTTTTGTCTAGTATTAATGACATTTGCCTCTCATCATGGAAGATAAGTGTTCCACTGGGGAGAGGTATGAGCAAGGTTTGTAGATTTAACCGACTTGCAAAAGAGAGATAGGGCAAATAGTTCATAATAGATACTAGGAAATTAAATTCTTGAAGATGTGGGTAACATTGCCATCAGATGCTCACCTTTTAAATATAAATGTGCTTATAACAGACCCAGGAAGATTTTGTAATTATCCTTATTATTCAAAGATTTGATTAACATCAATGCAATTGATGAAACTGCTCAGCAATAGATTTTCAAAATGCTGGACTTTACACTTAGCACATTAAATTGATTTTCTCATTTTTAGATATTACAGTTTAAATGTTTCTCAAATGCTTTGCAGAATATTGAAGATTTCAGAAGGCAGGGATTTTATCTATTGTAGTACATGTACCACACAATCATGATTCCCAGCAGGACCATACATTTTCTGGGAGAAACAATTAGTGTTGAGTAATTAGTTGCAGAAGGTACAGAAAGTGTCCAAAAATGCTAAGGTGAAGACTCTTGACAGTTAGGTGCAAATTATTTTAAAAAGATGCTGTCCAGTAACATGTGTGTGTGTGTGTGTGTGTGTGTGTGTATGTGTGGTGTTAAGGATTGAACCTATGGCTACACCCCAGGTTCCATTTGATATTTTCAATGAACAGCGGGCATATGTATGTGTCCTTAAGCATTTAACACATCCATATTGCTATAGTTTAAAAGGTTAATGGATTTTTAATTACAAAAGTGATATATATTCATAGAAGAAAATTAAAACCATACAAAAGTATATAAGAGGAAAAACAGAAAGAAGCCCATTTCCTCACTTCCCAACCCTCCATTCTACTACCCACTAACATTTAAAATGATACCTTTGAAGTGGAAAACATTTAAAATTTTTTGTCAGCAATATTGTCATATGTACGTATGTCCTTTAAAAGACTCCACAAATGTGATTATTACACTATTCTGCAACTTGTATGTTTTGGTAAATGGTCTTGAACTTCATCTTTCTACTTATGTGCATATAGATGGCTTTCATTCTTTTTGGTGGCTGCATTATATGCCATTGTATAAGACTGTACCAATATTAGCCAATTTCCTACTGTGGGGCATTTTGGTGGTGTCTCATTTTTGGATGATGGCTTTCCTACTACAAACCTGTATACAATGATGCTCATTATGCCATTATCTTTTCACATGCATGCAGGTATAGGTTTGGATGGTTGGCTAACTTCCTAAAAATGGAATTTTGGGATACAAGGACATGTGTGCTTTTACCTACTTATTTTTTACCTTTATGAAGATATGTACTTATAAAGACAATCTGTTCAGAAAGTGAAAAACAAAAGTTCCCCTCGCAATCTCTGAGTCCCCACACAGCCATAGTTAAGAATATCTTAGTATCCTATTCTAATGTGAATATAATATATATACATTTATATACAATTGAGCCTTTGTATCCATGGATTCTACATTCATGGAGTCAATGAACCATGGATTGAAAATATTCAGAAAAAATCGTATTAAACCTGTACATGTTTTTCTTCTTATTATTTCCTAAACAATACAATGTAGCAAATATTTACATAGCATTTACATTGATTAGATATTATAGATAATCTAAAGATGGATTGAACTATTACAGAAGGCATGTTTAGGCTATATGCAGTGCTATGCCATTTTATATAAAGGATTTGAGCGTCTGAGAATTTTGGTATCTGTTGGAGTCCTGGAACCAATCCCCCACAGACACTGAGGTACACGTACACACTAGGATTCAAGATGCCCACTCCATCTGGGGATAACTTGTTAAATCTTACCCTGATTTCCTTCAACTCCACAATCCAGAAAAGTGTGTGTGTGTGTGTGTGTGTATGTGTGTGTGTGTATGTGTGATGTTGGGGTTCAAACTCAGGACCTCCCACATGCTAGGTGAGTGCTTTACCACTGAGCTACATCTCCAACCCTTCCTATTTTTATTTTGAGACAGGGTCTCACTAAGTTGTCATGTTGACCTCAAACTTGTGACCTTCCTGGGATAACAGGTGAGCACCACCATGCCAGGCCAGAGATGAGATCTTTTAGAGGACTTTCACATGCCCGTGAAATCTTACTTTCCTTCACATTCTCCTCTGCTCTCATCTCCTAGGTTAGACTAAATAAGATATTTGGTAATTTTATCTGACAGATTTCCTTAGACAAAGTCCATAAGCAACATCTTCTTGGAATCTTTCCATTATACACAGGCATTGTTCTTTCACCTGGACAGATGAATAATGTTTGCAAAGATTGTAGCCTGCTGGAGGCAGGGGCGTGCACCCCTAGTCACTTGGACACTGAGGTAGGAGGATCACAAGTTCAAGGCCAGCCTGGGCAACTTAGCAAGACCACTCAAGATAAAAAAATAGAAAGGGCTGGGGATGTAGCTCAGTGGTTGAGCTTCTCTAGGTTTAATCCTCAGCACCAAGAACAAACAACAACAACAACAACAACAACAAAAAAGACTATAACCTTCTTTGCAGTTTTCTTTTTCTCAAAAATCTGTGATGTTGCTTCAGCTTCCTGTGTGGAGGGTGAGAAGTCCAGGGTCATTTTGGCTTCTGTGTGTCACTCTGTCTAGAAGCTGGTTTTTCTTTCTACCCTTGCAGTTCAGGAATCGCACCATGGTGCTCAGGGATGTGAACTTGGCTGCGATTTGCTGCGTCCTCTCAAGCTGCAGACTCAGGGCCATGTCCTCCCTCTGCTAAATGTGCCTCTCCCTCAGCTATTCACTTTCCCTATCATTCATGTGATAGAGATTCTCTAAGTCTTTTATCTTTTCCTCTCATGATTTCTACCTTTTCTTATTTCTGTTTTGGGTGTTGAGCTGCTGCTGCTCCTCCTCTTCTTCTTCCTCCTCCATCTCCACCTCCTTCTTCACTACGGATTGAACCCATGGGTTCTTTACCATGGAGCCACATCCCCAGCCTTTTTTATTTTTTTATTTTGATTATTTTTTTATTTTGAGACAGGGTCTCACTAAGTTGCTCAGCACCTCACTAAGTTGCTGAGACTGGCTTTGAATTTGTGATCCTCCTGCCTCATCCTCCCAAGCTGTTGGAATTACAGATGTGCATTACCACGCCCAGCCTCTTTCTTCCTTTGACCTCTACTTCATATGCCTGCTGTGACCAGCCACCCTCTTCTTCAGTACATCTAAAATTTTTTTAAAATATATATTTTTTTAGTTGTATACAGACACGATAACTTTATTTTTATGTGGTGCTGAGGATCGAACCCAAGTGCTAGGCAAGTGCTCTACCACTGAGCTACAACCCCAGTCCCCATCTACTAAATTTTTAAATGATGAAAAATATCAGTTTTATTTCCAGAAAATCATTTTGTACTATAATTGAAACTCCTTCTGAGCTCTTATTAATTTTCACATAGAATTAAATAAGAGACCATGTAGGTAGGCTTACCTCTCTGGAGACCAGTGGAGTTACAAGATCTCATCACAGTTAGGTGAAATCCTGGCCACCTAACCTCTGATTCGCTTTCTTCCTCTTTACTGGGGTATTCACAAGAAGCAATTTTGGTGATGTTTAAATAAATCCTATTCTGAAGAAGAACTGCAGGTAAGGCTTTTATTTCTGTTCATATTTATAGAAGCATGTGGAATAACATTTTAGAGTTCATGAGCGCATAATGGGAATACAAGTCACCTGAACTTGTGCTGTGAGAAAAACTCAGGAAGGACTGCCACCGTGAGGTTTCTGACTGCCCTAGACACCCTGTCCCAAATGTCCCCTAGGCTCATTCTAATATGATCCAGAGGCTGGGACTCAGGATTGTCTCTGCTCCTTCTAGTAATGGTTTGAATCACATCACAGGACAGTTAAATGAAAAGATAAAAGTTTATGGGTCAATTACTCTTGAGTCTCCTCCAAAACTAGCTTGTGTGGATTCTCTACCAGCCTATGAATAACACTTATAGACAAAGGTTATAATAAGCAGAGTCTATCTTTACATGGAAAAGATTATTATTATTATTATTACTATTTTCATTTTTATGGACTACATTTTGATTCATTGTACACAAATGGGGTACAACTTTTCATTTCTATAGTTGTACACGATGTAGATTCACACCATTCTGGTAATCATACATGTCCTTAGGGTAATGATGTCTGTCTCTTTCCACCATCCTTCATACCTCACCCCTCCCCCTCCCATTTCCCTTTATGTAATCCAAAGTTCCTCCATTCTTCTCTTACCCCCCACCTTATGCCCCCATTATGTATCATCATCCACTTATCAGAGAAAATATTTGGCCTTTGGTTTTTCGGAATTGGCTTATTTCACTTAGCATGATATTCTCCAATTCCATTCATTTACCTGCAAATGCCATAATTTTAATTTTCTTTATGGCTGAATAATATTCCATTGTGTATATATGCCATAGTTTCTTTATCTATTCACCTGTTGAAGGGCATCTAGGTTGCTTCCACAATCTAGCTATTGTGAATTGAGCTGCTATAAACATTGATTTGGCTGCATCTAGCTATTGTGAATTGAGCTGCTATAAACATTGATGTGGCTGCATCACTGTAGTATGCTGATTTTCAGTCCTTTGGGTATAAACCAAGGAGTGGGATAAGTGGGTCAAAAGATGGGTCCATTCCAAGTTTTCTAAGGAATCTCCACACTGCTTTCCAGAGTGGCTGCACCAATTTGCAACTCCTCCAGCAATGTGATAAAGATTATTGAATGACATGAAGGGACTGGGACTGGTTATTCTCATTCTGGGTTCTTTTTCAAATACACTCTGTCCCTTGGATTAATTTTTTTTTGTTTTGTTTTTGGCAGTGCTGGGGATTGAACCCAGGGCCTTGTGCATGCAAGGCAAGCACTCTACCAACTGAGCTATATCCCCAGCCCTGGATTATTATTAAAATACCTTTTTTGGCATCCTGGATGCTTAAATTATTTCATATCTGATATTTGATGTTCACAGTCTCCCACCAGGATAGGAGGAAGATTTAAGGTATTTCCTTGGCTGTTTCATGATTGGGAAACTGAAGCATAAAAAAGGGACCACATTGTGTCCCTTGGAGCCAGGAGGGAAAGGCAACTACTTTCCTTCAGGGCCCTGGCATCCTCTCATTGACTCTGATGCATATTTGGCCAGAGGTAGAACACGTGCCTGAGCCACCGCTGGTTCCCTCCTGCTCTAATCCATGGGCATCGTCAGCTCTTCCTTCTCTGTGACAATTTTGTGGCATCTGATGTTGGTGAAATGCCCTGAAGCTTTTCTTCCTCTAGCCTACCAGACACCGTGCCCCTCTGGTTTTTCTCATATCTCTCAGCTCACTCTTACTCTATCTCTTTCACCGATTCTTCTACCTCTCACTGTCTAGGACACGGCTCATCACAGTTGTTGGTGATGAACTCATTTGCTCATTCATTCAGCAAACGTTAATTGAACACTTATTATGTGCCTGGCACTGCCCTAAAAAGTGGTCACAAAAGAGAGAACAGGAAGGTGAGGCATATCTCTCTCCCTAGTGCTTACATTCTAGAAGGGGACAGAGTCAATAAGAAAACAAACAAATAAAATGAGGACCAATTGTGATAAGTGAACATAAGGATTGTGGTAAGTGCAACCAAGGAAATAAACAGTGTCCAGTGAAAGAGAATAGTGCAGTTTGGGTCCAGGAGCCCTTGACATAGCAGGGTCTGAGATTTCTCTGAGGAGTGGAGACCTGCAATATGAAGAAGCTGCTGGGTGAGACAAGGAGGGGACATAAACCCCCAATGGGGAACAGGGGCCTTGAGGCAGAACTACCAGAAGGTCATCATGGCAAGAGATAGGGCGGAGGAAGAGATGGGCTGAAGCACAGTCAGGGGAACAGAAAGGACGCAGATGGTGCAGGACCTGGGGAGCTAAGCATGGAGTTCAGACTCCATCTAAGTAGATGGAAATTTCTGAATAGTGTGGAGTAGGGGAATGAGAAAGTCAGAAGACATTTTTAAAAGAATTCTTCGGGTGCCTCACAGAGAATGCACAAGTCTGGAAGCAAGCATCTGGTTAGGAAGCTGTGGGAGGCACGTCTGGTTGACTCCTTGAACTTATCCCGAGCCCCTTTGCTCTTTCCACCATACTCTCTGGAAGCCTAGTTTTTACTCTCTCAACTTCCTTTGCAGCTAGAGGTGGCCATGTGACCCAGCTCCGACCTCTGAACCATGAAACAAGTCTGCTGGAAACCTCTGGAAAAGATACTGTGTTTCTTGATAAAAGGAACAGATATAATGTGAGAGCCAGATGGTGCTGAGTTACCCCCATTGTCAAGCACTCTTGCTTTCTGCCTTTGAACTAGGGATACCTGACAGCCATTTTGTGACCATGAGGAAAAAGTTAAGATAGTTACAGAGATGCAGACTCAGAACCACTGGAAAACCCTGGAACCACCTTGTCCATATTTCTAAAACTAAAAACAATTAATTTCCTTTGTTATTTAAGCCACTGCTACGTAAACTGCTGCCTGTAGTGAAAAGCATTTCTAACTAACCTTGAGGTTCTTGTGGGATCTAGGTAAGAGTTGGTGGCTTGAACTAAGGAGACAGCGCCAAGTCCTAATTTTCTGCACATTACTTCCATACTTCATCTTCAACTCTGATCTCTTGGTTGTCTCTTTCTCTCTCTCTGCCTTTTGATTAGTCACTCCATTTACTTGTGGTTTATCTCCTTACATCTAAACACTTCAAGAACCTTTCAGGTTCCAAACTCTGGCTGATCCTTTGTCCATCCAACCTCTCCATAATTGTCAGGAGAAGACTCAGGCTACCTTCCCATGCCCCTTTGGTAAGAACCCATGATGGATCCTGACAGTTGCTTTCAACAAACCTGAGTGATCCAGCCTGGTATTCAAGGCATTCTACCAGACAAACCAGCTCTGCTTGTACAAACTCAGCCCTTGTTAGTCTTTAACTGCCACACCTTGCTTCAACTTCTGGATGCAACTTTGTTCTTAGTCATTCAAAAATCATCTGCATGCCTTCTATGTCCAACACCTTGCTAAACATGATGCTTTCATACACTTTCACTAACTTAATATTTACAATCACCTCATGGGATGGGTTTTATATCCTTATGTTGATGAGGAGGAAAATTAGAGAGGTTTTATTGTTCAAGGTCAAAAATCTAGGAAGAGGCAGAGCCTGGATTTGAACCTAAGTTCCTTTTTTTTTTACAGATGTGGTTTACATCTTCTTTACTGTTACATATCTTTATTAAAAAAAGCTTCAAAATATAATATCAAAAACTCATGATATTAAAAACTTCAAAATATAATATTAAATAAAATTATCCTAACTCTCCTCCTATCACAAATAGTAGTGACCTTTTGGAATATGAGACCATTTTAGGGAAAAGGTGAATTTTTTTTTCATTTGAAAAGAAGTGAAACAGTCACTTGAAGCCATAGGGCAGACTACTATTGCTGACAAAAGCTCTTTCTACTATATCTATTTTCTCTTTCTCTTGAACACTAAACTAAACTAAATGCTTTAGCTTCCTCTCAGGAGTAGCTTGACAATGAGTTCCAATCAATGAAAGATGAGGAGATGTAACAGAACTCCTTCAAGATTAGCCCACAGTGAACTTTCACTAATAATTCTTCCTACTTCTGTTCTTCCTACTTCTTCTAGATGAACCACAACTCACTTTGGAGTTAAATATTGAGGATGGCAGATGTTCCAACCATCAACCAGGGCTTCTGAATGACTGTGTGAGACACAATAGTACCGAGAACACCACCATGACATCCATCCAACCACACTTAGTGACTGGACTTTGAGTAAGCAAGAGGTAAACTGATATGGCTTAAATGACTGGAATCCTGAGGTTTAATGTGTTATAGCCTCTGGAAACAGCATAACTAATCAATTAATAAAATCCATACCCTTTGAACTGGCAAAGGTTTAGAGTGCCACTTTTCAAGAAAGTTACTTGAATAGACAGATTTACTTTCATTTTTGAAGTGCCCTCATTAATTTGCATATCAAAATTTGCTTTGATGGTTTTTTATTTTTTATTTATTTTTTTTATTTAATTTTTGATTCATTGAACACAATTGGAGTACAGCTATTGTTTTTCTGGTTATACACAAAGTAGAGTCACCCCATCTGTGCATTCATACATGTATACCCGGCAATGATGTCTGTCACACATACTGTTATTATTCTTACCCCCCAACCTTGACCTCACCTCTCCCTTCCCTCTATGCTCTCTATCCTTCCTCCATTCTTGCCATCCTTCCACCCCACATTATGCATCATCATTCACTTATCAGAGAGACCATTCGGCCTTTGGATTTTTGGGATGGGCTAATCTCACTTAGCATAATAGTCTCCAACATCATCCATTTACCTACAAATGCCATAATTTTATTCTTCTTTATGGCTGAGTAATATTCCATTGTGTATATATACCACAGTTTCTTTATCCATTCATCTATTGAAGGACATCTAGATTTGTTCCACAATCTAGCTATTGTGAATTGAGCAGCTATGAACATTGATGTGGCTGCATCACAGTAGTAATCTGATTTTAAGTCCTTTGGGTATAGGCCAAGGAGTGGGATAGCTGGGTCAAGTGGTGGATCTATTCCAAGTTTTCTAAGGAATCTCCACACTGCTTTCCAGAGTGGCTGCACCAACTTGCACTCCCACCAGCAATGTATGAGTGTACCCTTTTCCCCACATCCTCGCCAACACCTCTTGTTGCCTGTATTCTTAATAAAAGACATTCTAATTGGGGTAAGGTGAAATCTTAAGGTGGTTTTGATTTGCATTTCTCTTATAACGAGGGATATTGAACATTTTTTCATAAATCTGTTGATTGCTTATAGATCTTCCTCTGTAAAGTGTCTGTTCATTTCCTTGGCCCATTTATTGATTGGGTTGAACCTAAGTTCTTTGATGCCAAGCCCAGTGACCTTTCCTGAGCTTTTTGACTGTAGGGTCTCACTTGGCTCAATTTGTGATACTCTTTTCTTTGACTTTCTGTCAACATACATCTATTTTGATCCTCTTCCCCTTTCAGGAACTTTCTTGAAATTTGTCTCATCCAGGAATCTTTGTCCTGTGTCCACAGTGCTTTGAATATGGTATGATTTTTCAAATGTGGGGATATTGATTGCAAGTTTGTTTGCGGGTCTCTGGTGATTCCATTTTTCTGTGGCCCAACTCTTCAGCCAGATTGCAGGCTTCACCAGGGCAGGAGAGAGCAACGTATTCTTCCATGATTGTTTGATATCAGTACTTAGCAAAACACGATAGGTAATTAATTGATGCTAGTCTAATAAGTGGGGAAGTGATGAATGAGAACATTGCATTAAAACTCTCTGGCTCCAGGTAATTCTCCATCTCCTTTGATTTTTATTCTTATATTCACAGACTAAGTCCTAATAAGTACCATTTTATTTATTTATTTATTTATTTTTGCTTTTTACAACAAAAATTCCAACATGTTCCCTATTGTGGTAAGTATCATATCTGATAATCTTTCTAATTAGCATTACATTTTCAACGCTTTTAAAATGCCCCATTACATATTTGTCCAATAGTCCATGACAGTTCAGATATGTAATTGCTATTATGGATTACCTGGTAACCATCATTAAATAATTAGAGAGACTTAAACATGTGTAATGCCAATTAGGAAAATTATCAGATGTGGGCAGTTAAGATAATAGGGGACGAGATGATGATTTTGTTTTGGAACCGCAGTGAAAACACGGCTGCAGGGATAGGGATGAGCTTTGTGAATTTAGTGCCTCAGGAAGGAGTGACTTCAAAGGTGGAGAATCTGGCACAGCAGCAAGTGACTTTGGGAATCGTACCTAGTTTTTGTCACTGTTAATAACTGACTGTGGCTGTCAACGTACTCCTCCTAGACTGTGTAGGGGGGCAAAGAGGGGTCCAACCCAGAGCAAGAGACAGCCACGGAGTCCCTCATCTGCTCCTCTGGAACATGCCCCCAAATTGTTATCACTCAATTTCCAGCCTTTCTTTTGTAGTCCTGTGATCTATGAGGCCTCTTCTCAACATGTTCTATTAAATGGCATGGTTTCCTCACCTTGAAAAAATGATGACTGCCTCATTAAGAGTCACTTGAGCCAGGCGTGGTGGTGCACGCTGGGGAGGTTGAGTCAGGAGGATTTTGAGTTCAAAGTCAGCCTCAGCAACTTAGAGAGGCCCTAAGCAACTTAGCAAGACCCTGTCTCTAAATAAAATACAAAAAAGTGGCTAGGGATGTGGCTCAGTAGCGGAGTGCCCTGAGTTCAATCCCCAGTACCAAAAAAAAAAAAGAGTCACTAGAGATTGTCCAACGTCCTCACAAAGACCATGCAGCTTGGCCATTGTTCCCAGCAGTCCTCCAGATGTTGGAGAATTGTCATGCCATAAGAGCAGGGACACAGCATGCCCTTAGAAGGAGCATGGCATGCTTTTGGAATGTTTCATGCTTTAAAGAAACAGCATGTCATTATTCTTGAATGGAAAGGAGTAGGTTTGGTGGGAGTGGGGAAAAAGCTGGTTATTTAAATACCGTTTCAGAAACATGCACAAAAAAATTTGTAAAACTTTGCATGTGTATGTGTGTGCTTCTTCGGGGAAGGACTGGATGTGCTATCATCAGATTCTGCCCTCCAGCCTGTGGCTGGGCTGTGTGAGTTGCAGCAAGTACATCAGGTGCTGAGGAACAGCGCCGTGTGACAAACTGAGGATGCTCTCCTGTGAGGAGGTAAAAGCAGTTGCAGTCAAAGCCCAGTGGGGAGAGATGCTCATCTCACAGAGCGGCCTTCCATCATTACACTGCAAGGAGCTGTGGAGACTTCAGGGTCGGGCACCTGCGGTCTGCCTGGAGACCTCGGTGGGGTCTTGGGAGAAAAGAGAGGAGGGTAGTTTATTTATTTGTTTGCTTGCTTGTTTGTTTTTATTCCTTGACCACAGAAAATTCCAGAGTCCCTGTGTCACCTATGACTCAGGCAGTCATGACTGCTTTTAAAGAGTCAACTTTTAGGTGGGTTTCAGCACGTCTTGCTAGATCAGAAGTAGCTCTCCTCTGAATCAACAAGGTCATATCTGAAGTTCACAGGGACCCCCATGTGTGTTTCAGTGTACAGGGATGGTAGCTAGTGACCCAAACTGTGTGTTCAGACACTTGAATTTGCCACTTGGTTTTATTCAATTTTTTCCATGAATATTATAATATCAGAGCCTGGACCATTCCTGACTTCTTTATTTGTGGGATCTGGAATGAGATGAGCAAAGCAAGGATGAAAGTACTGGTAAGTGTTTTCTCTTTCAGGTGAAATGAAAGCATCTCTATCCCCAGATTGAGAGTGTTCAGATGTGCCAGGTCAGCTTTGCCCTCTTCTGTTCTGGGTGGCAGCCATTTTCTCCTTCACTCTTCCACTCTTTCCACCTGGCAGACATTGTGGCCCTATGTGCTGCAGATGGTGCTGAGAGAGAAGCAAGAAGGCCCATGAAAAGGCGCCCAAAGCTCCTGTGCTAGTGTTGGAATGTTCAGAGGTGAAATGAGCAGAGGGTGAGAGCTATAACTTCACCAGAGAATCCTAGTTTGCATGGGACTGACAGGGGTGGCTGGGCAGCTGGGGAGTGGCTGGAGGAGGTGTGTTGCTGGGGTTGCCCTAGAAGGGCACATCTTCCCTGCAGCCCCTTCTTCTCTCTCTGCTTCCCAGCTGCCATGTCCTGAACTGCTGTCCTCCTCCAGGCCTCTCTACCATGGTGTTCTGCCCTGCCTTAGGCCTGGAGCAATGGAGTTGCCCCACCATGGACTGAATCTCTGAAACCCTGAACCAAAATAAACTTTCCCTCCTTTACATTATTATTGTCAGGTATTTTGGTCACAATGATACAAAGCTGACTAACACCCACGCCACCCTGCCTGGGAAGTAACGCATTTGGTGGCAAGTGTGATCATTTAAGTGCAGATGGCAATTCAAGGTAGTGCTCAGGGAGGCATCACGAGGCTGTGATCATGGTAGTCCTGAAGGAGGTGGGATCTGAGCTGAATCCTGAAGGACAGGAGAGAGGAAGCATTGAGGACATCTCAAGTAGGGGAGAAGGATGGCAAAGGAATGGGGTTAAAGAGTGCAGTGTGTGCACTCTGGTTTCCTCACCTTGAAATGCACTCTGGTTTCCAGTGGCACACACCTGTCATCCCAGCAAGTTGGGAGGCTGAAGCAGGAAGATCACAAGTTCAAGGCCTGCCTCAGCAATTTAGTGAGGTCCTAAGCAACTTAGTGAGATGCTGCCTCAAAAAAAAAGAAAGGGCTGGGGATGTGGCTCAGTGGTAAAGTGCCCCTAGGCTTAATCCCTTGTACCAAAAAAAAAAAAAAAAAAATGCAGTGTGTGTGTGTGTGTGTGTGTGTGTGTGTCTACCAGAAGGAGCTAAAACTAGAAAGAAATGGGGACTAGAAATACATCATGGAAGATGCACAATTTTTTTTTCAGTGCTGGGGATGGAACCCAGGGTCTCCCTCATAGGAGGCAGGTGCTTTACTACTGAACTACATCCTCAGCCCTGGAATTTTAGGTTTACTTAAAGCAAGTGCAATATAGTGGAAACTATTTGAGAGGTTTTGAGGGGTTAAGGGAAGACATCTGACAATTATAAAGCACCCATGACTGCCGGCTGTGTGCCTGGTGCTTCACTTGCATAAATAATTTAACCTCAGAATCACCTCTCCAGGAAGCATCTCCAATTTTCAGTTGGGAAAACTAACTTTTAAAAACCTTTTATTGTGGGCATTATATGTCTCTTGACAAAAGTATAAAAATCACCTCTGAAGTATTCCTGCCAAAAATAGAACTTTTATGGTGTCAAGTCTCTTGACACTACTAATCCTTCACAGGACACTGGAGAACCCAGGAACATGTTAAATGATACCTGGAGAATGCATACCACCCAGCCCAGAATGTGGGAAATTATGGGATTAAAAAAAAAAGTTTACTTTGAGAAAACTGGAAAATTTCAAAGATGCAAAAGAAGAGAAATAGTATGATCTACCTCTATGTACCCGTTATTTGACTTCAGCAATTATCAATTTACAATCAATCTTGTTTCATCTCCACACTCTGTGTTCTAATCAGTTTTCTTGCTGTTGTGACTAAAAGACCCAACAAGAAGATTATAAATAAACTTTATTTGGAGGCTCACGGTTTCAGAGGTCTCAGTCCATGGACAGCCGGCTCCGTTCCTCAGGGCTCAAGGTGAGGCAGGACATCGTAGCAGAAGAGTGTGGCAGAGGGAAGCAGCTCACAGAATGCTCAGGAAGCAGAGAGAGAATCCACTTCCCAAATACACACAAATACCCCAAAGGCACACCCTCCAATGCCCACCTCCTCCAGCCACACCCCACCAGGCTTCAGTCATCACTCAGATAATCCCATCAGGGGTCAATTCACTGATTGGGTTAAGGCTCTCATGACTCAATTGTTTCTCCTCTGAACCTTCTTGCATTGTCTCACAGGTGGGCTTTTGGGGGACACCTCACATCTAAACCGTAACACTCTGCTTCTCATCCCTTCTCCAGTTCCTTGGAAATCCAGTTGTCATCTCACTTCACCCACAAATATTTCAGTTTATGTCTTTAAAAAATAAGGACTCTTGCCAGGCACAGTGGCGCACATCTATAATCCCAGCAGCTTGGAGGCTGAGGCAGGAAGATCTTGAGTTCAAAGTCAGGCCTCAGCAAAAGACAGGTGCTAAGCAACTCAGTGAGACCCTGTTTCTAAATAAAATACAAAAAAAGGTTGGGAATGTAGCTTAGTGGTTAAGTGGCCCTGAGTTCAATCCCCAGTACCAAAAAAAAAAAAAAAAAAAGACAAAAAACCCCCACAATATTATCATACCTCAATGACAAACCTCAATGACATACCTCAGTGATTAATAATTCCTTAACAGCAACTTTGTCAAATAGCCAGTCATTGTTCACATGCTCCTAGTTGCCTCATAAATTAAAAGTAGACCATTTCTTGCCAGGCACCAGTGGGCTGGAAGGCTGAGTCAGGAGGATCGTGAGTTCCAAGTCAGCCTCAGCAACTTAGCAAGGCCCTAAGCCCACTCAGCAGGACCCTGTCTCAAAATAAAAAAAATAAAAAGGGCTGGGGATGCAGCTCAGTGGTAGAGCACCCCTGGGTTCAATCCCTGGTACCAAAAAAAAGTAGACCATTTCCTTTGTTTCAATCACAATCCATATAAGGTCTGTACATTGAAACTGGATGCTATGTCTCTTCAGTCTCTTTTTGTTGAAAAGGTCCCCCTGCCCCTCTGTTCTTGTTTTTGTTTGAATTTTATCAGTTGGAAAAACAAAAACAAAAAACCCAGGTTTTTTTCCTTAGTGCTTTTTGCATTCTGAACTTTGCAGATCTCCCCCTGGTTTTGCTTAATGTCTCTCTCTCTCTCCTTTGATTTCCTGTAAACTGATAATTATAATCAGCTTGCTCAGATTTCAAGTCAAAATCTTGGTGAGGATACTTAGAGGAGGTGGCTTGTATTTTCAGGAGGAGCCACAGAATGTGGTTATCTACTGTTTTATGGTTTATCTCATTGAAGTCACTCTCCAGCCAGGGCGTGCTGGAGCCCAGGAGTTGATGCTGAGGTCGCTCTGGTTTTAAAACTGTTTTGACCGCCTCTTTCTGTCACCTTCTAAGATTAACCTGACAGCCTCCTATGAAAAGAATCGGCCAGGATGGAGACTGGGAAGGGTGAGAGGAATTTACCTGAACATTGGTGTGTTGGATGCTCCTGGGGGCACTGATGGCCAGCAGTTGTTGGAATCACCAGCATTCAGTGACCAGGACGTGGGTGAGCATGGCTTGCTGTCCCTGAGGAGGAAGGTGCCGACCTTGGGGTCTGCTGATAATACTTTGGTTCCTGCAGTTCTGTTCTGATTCCCAGGCACCTTATTATGAAGAAACCCTTTAAGTTTTGTCACAGAAACTCTTGAGGTTATCAGAGGGGTTGGAATTATCCAGAACTGTTAATAGATACTTTTGATAAACATGTGAATTGTTTATTTCTTTGCACTGCCCCTTTTGCCAAAAAAGGATTTGAGATGGAAATGTTTTCTTTTTAAAATTAAATACTCTTCTTCTTTGTTCCAGACAGGAGCATCACATTTGTTAACACACACACACACACACACACACACACACACCCTCTATCTCAGAAATGTCTAGCAGAAAACCCACCAGACAGAGACGACGGCCTAGAAGCAAATCTGCTAAACTGTTGACTCGAGTTGTTTCTGGAAGCAACAGGATGATGGGATTACTGGGAGCTGATATTTAGTGTCCACCTGTTCTGGGTTTGAATCTGTTTGTTCATGTGTCCTATTTGTAGTCAGGAAAAGACCCAAACAAACCAACCAAACCAAACCAATGTAGAGTGATTCCAAATAATTATAAGGAAATGACACCATATCAGACAATGTTTCACAACTTGCTTTTTCATTTAACCATACACCTTGGGAAGTGTAATAGCCATATGGATATTTATGATGGTTATTATAACCAGGTGACTATATAAGGCATTGCTTAGGAATTATAATGATGGAGGAAAAAAAATCAAAATCATACTTCTTAATTGATCAGCAGGAGGCCTACATGATTTATTAGAACACATAATTGGTATCTGCCTTGTTGTGGGAAACCAGAGGATCTAAGTCTTAATCCTGATTTAAGTTCATCCTCCCTGTAGCCACTGCCCAGATTTGGCCCAACAGACCACAGTCTAGGAAGCCCTGGGACACGGAGAACTGTTTCAGGAAACTCATTTGGACCACAAGCAAAGTGTGGCACAAAGATTCTTTCCAGCTCTCTTTCTCCCCTTTACCTCCCCACTCCCTCTCCCCTCTGTCCCTCTCTTCCCTCCATTCCCCCCTCTCTTTCTCTCTTTTTTTTTCATCTTTCAATTCTGCAAATTAAGAGACAGGATCTTATTTCCAAATAATTAAAGAAACAAAGTAACAACAAAACCAGTCCTCACTAGAATAGCGAGAGGTGTGTGACATGTTTGTCTATAAATCGCGTGCCTGAGTGCTCAGGACTTGAAATGAGTTTCACACCCTTTATAAAAGCAAAAAGGAATCTGGGCATGGTGGCTGTTGCCTATAATCTCTGTGACTTGGGAGGCTGAGGCAGGAGGATTGCGAGTTCGAAGCCAACCTCAACAACTCAGCAAGGCCCTAAGCAATTTAGGGAGACCCTGTCTCTAAATAAAAAAAAAAAAGTGCTGGGGATGTGGCTCAGTGGTTAAGTGCCCCTGGATTCAATCCCTGGTAACTGAACAACAACAACAACAACAAAAACAGAGTCCCTACCCTGAATTTCCTAGATACATGTTTTCTTTTTTAACCCAGGGCTGAAGCACAATTCTCTTAACTTGGATGGTATTTCTGATGATGCTGAGGCTGTCTCTCCTCTCTGAATTGCCAGGTTGTGCAATGGGCTTGGAGTCATGCCTCGGCCAGGGATTGATCACTGGGTTTCTGCATACATCTGCATATTTCCTCAAATGCTGTCCACAGGCCACAATGCAATTAGACGCCCAAACTGCCAAGTTTAGTTTCTGAATCAAGTGCATCTCCCCAGACCTGACTTGAATGTTAAAGACGTCCCCTGAACACATACTGTCGATAGATAATCTGTTTACCTGTCATAGGCTCCTCTCCTGAGCAGACCTTATTTTTAAATAATGATTTTAAACATAATAATAGATAGGGAACTTAGACTATAATTATATATATAAAATATATTTTATCCCCTATTAATGGCTAGCAAAACATAAACCACCCCAGAAACTGGGTTCATAAAGCCCATTTCTGCCAGCTTGGATTTTACATGAACGTATTGTCTGTAACGGTTTTCTCAGACCGAGTACCATTTGGAGATATCTGCCCAGCCTGGTCAGAACGCAGAAGCCCCTAGAATAAGGGTTAGTGTGTGAAACAAGGATGATGGAACAGCAATCTTCTCCCCAGGGCTCTCTTTTATCAACCCACCCTGCCCAAAGAATAGAGCCCAGTGTTTTATGCTTCCAGTGGACCATATGGCATGATATGAGTGCACTCTAATGACTTATTAGCATATTCTTCCAACGAGGCTTTCCTAGTTAAACCAGCTTGACAAAATCTGAATTTTAAAATATTTGCCAGAAATGTCCTGGAATAAACAAGGCTCGGTCGTCTGTTTGCTTTCGATAGTAGGCGGAAGAGCAGGTATTGATCTTTTATGACAATGCTCTTGAACAACACGGGGTTGGCCACCCCCTCTTTAGCCCTTATGATTGCAGATTTCAGAATGTCTGTGGCAGGATTCAGGCATGAGGATTCCCCTCCCTGCCTAGATGCTGTGCTTTAAATAAAGCTTACTCTGCCTTCTGTGACCTTGATCCATCCTTTGTGGGGACCAGCCTTTGACTGAGAGCTAGTCACTTGCCTGCCTCATTAAAAAGCTTTCTAGCATTTGGGGAAGGAGTGGGCACCAGCTCAGGACTAGGGAGGGATGTGAACCCCAGGGTGAGTGTCCATTGTGACTGCTGGAGTTATCCCTGTGAAAATGGGATAGGCAGGGCTGGGGATGCAGCCCAGTGGGGGAGCAAGGCTCTGAATTCCACCCCCAGCATTAAAAAAAAAAAAAAAAACATATGCAAGGAGGCAGGTGAACAGAAAGCCGGCAGCAGCCTCCTGGATGGAGGAAGCTGGCCTCCCGTGGACCACCGTGCATACTGTAGCATTTGTTTATTTTTTTTCTGATCTGTGGGTTGTAAATGTCTTTTTCTCTTTTTCCCAAGTCAGTTCTTGGTGCTTTTTTTGTGGATCGAGATGCTTGTGCTAGAGGTTGTCTGTGACCACAGACGGTGAAGGTGACAATCTTGGTGTCCCCACAGTAAGGCTGCCTTGTCATTTTTCGCGCAGTCACAATAATGTAAGTTATGAATGAATATCAATTTTGTTTTTTAAAAAAACTTTCTACTTGCTGGCACAGTGGCACCTGCCTAAAATCCCAGCGACTCAGGTGGGCAGGATCCTCACAAGATTGAGGACAGCCTGGGCTACTTAGCAAGACCTTGTCTCAAAATAAAAAATAAAAAGGGTTGGGGATGTAGCTCAGTGGTAAAACACTTCTGGGCTCAATCCCAGTACTGAGGGAACAAACAAAAGCAAAGCATTTCTATTTCATGGCAATCACTGCCACAAACTCCTTTTTCCTAGTTAGAAGTACTCCTATGACACTGTTATGACCAATGAGACCTAAGCGGCTGTCTGTTGGATACAGTTTCTGGAGAAGTGTTCATTTTCCTCGTGAAAAAGGAACAAATACAGCTGACTTGTGCCTTGCCTTTACTTCTACTTTCTTCTTGTGTAGCATGCCGATGAAATGGCTGGAGGTGATACAGTGATTTTGCAGTTATAAGTTGATAAGGAAGAAGATGGAAGCCAACACACTAAATAAATAAAATAAGCCCATATGTTAAGGGAACTATTACTCAGGTTTTCCACAATTCTATATCACAGATTAGGAAACAGAAGCCAGAGTAGCCAAATGACTTGCTCAGATCAATAAAGAAGTCCTCTGACTTCAAACACTGTGCTCTTTCTATTTTCTCATGTAAAAAGATAATACTTACTGTTATTGAACTCTTACTAAATAATAGACTCTAAGATGATATTTTTTATGTGAATTACTTTAACTTTTACAAAAAGATTGAGATGTGATGCTATGGACTGAATTGCTCTCTCCTCTTCCTCCCGCTGATTTGCAAGTTAAAGCCCTGAATCTCAATGACTGTATTTGGCCTTCCCAGGTGATTAAGACAGATCCTGGGGCTGGGGATATAGCTTAGTTGGTAGAGTGCTTGCCTAGCATGTGCAAGGCCCTGGGTTCAATCCCCAGCACCACAAAAAAAAAAAAAAAAAAAAAAAGACCAAATACTTTCATTGAGATTCAGGGCAGGAAAGGGAAAGCATCCTTCCCCAGGAGAGTGCATGGTCAGGGGTAGCCATCTCTAAGCCGGGAAGGAGCTCTCTGCAGAGCTTGAATTGGCTTTCAGCCTCCAGAACAGTGAGAAGGAAATGGCTTGTTGAAGCCGCCCAGTCTGTGGTGTTTTGTTACTGCAGCCTGGGCGGAGTGAGACGGTGGTACTATTACTGGTGCCCCTTTGGCAGATGAAACTCAGAAAGGTTAAGTATTTTCAAGTCCTCCTGTCACTTTTCCTTTTTTCAAGAGATGACAGGTCTGTGGTCAGAACGTGGTCAGTCCTGTTAATAAGTTCATAACAACTTATTTCCATTTCTAAAATAAAACCATGAGACTTCAGAACAGAGGTTGGTTAGGTTTTTATGTAGAGAGCCGGATAGTAAATAGTTGAGGCTTTCTGGGCAATATGGTCTCTGTGCTGTGGAAGTTGCCCTGAGTGATACAGGAATGAATGGGCATGACTGTCAGATAAAGCTTTATTTACAGAATCAGGTGACAGGCTACATTTGATCCATAGCCCAGGCTGTGGTTTGTCAACTACTGCCAAATGTCATGATACAATGGCAATGCCTTTTTTTATTGTTGTTTTCAATGCTGGGGATTAAACTCAGGGCCTCTCACATGCTAGACAAGTACTCTCCTCTGAGCTGTAGCCCCAGCCACGGCAATGCTTTCTGAATGAAATGTGATGAGTTCGAATTCTGATGTATGACTTTGGGTGAATCCTGTCACCTGGGTTTCATTTTCCAAATTAGAATGGCAACATCTGCCCTGCCAGTTTCGCAGGGGTGGTGGTCACGAGCATGGAAGATACTAGAAATGGACGATCTCTGAAGAAGAGCAAGTGCTGATGCAGATATAATTCGACACTGGCATATTTGATACTGGTATAGGTCAGAGTGCTCCATGGAAACCCCACCCAGGCAGCTCTTTTTTGGTTTAAAGGTAGCTAGCCTAGGCTGATCTGTGTCCCTGCAGGGAAGGCACCTCCTCCTCTCAGGGGGCCTCTCTTGCTCATCAGGCCACAGCCACCAGTCAGATCTGGGGTGAAGCCAGTGCTTGGGAAAATTCCAGACTTCCTGGTGTGGAAAACTGTCCTTGACTTGGAGCTGCTGTCTTCAGTGACTGAGCTGTTTACTTGCACCAGTAAGCTGTTTGACGACCATGAGACCTGGGGTGGCAGCCTGGATGTCTGAGGGCATAAATCTACCTTGAACATGGACTCCACCAACATGCCCATGCCCGAGGAAATCAGACCAGTGTCTGCTGCTTCCTTCCATTCTCTTTGCTTCTGCTTTCTGAAAGTAGTGTTCATTTCTTAAGAGCAATTACATCTGCAGTCTTGGGCCTCTGAGAAAAATTTTGACTTTTGAAAATTTTAGAGAGCCAACTTCTTGAAAAAATGGAGAACAAGTCAAATGAACTAAGGGGGACTGGAAAATAAGCATTGAAACGTGTGTGCACATTATTCTTAGGCTATTCTTTTATTTAAAAAAGAATTTTGTAGTTGTAGATGGACAGCATGACTTTATTTTGTCTCATTTTTATGTGGTGCTAAGGATCGGACCCAGTGCCTCACACATGCTAGGCAAGCACTCTGCCACTGAGCTACAGCCCCAGCCCTCTTAGTCTATTCTTTTGAAAGTGTCTTCTCCCACATTCCCGGTCCTCCCTGGCTATGCCATTCCATCCTGACTTCGTCAGGGGTCAAAGTGCACATTTGCTTCCTTATTCTTGATCCCCAAATGCGTGGCCTCCCCTTGTCACCTTCCCTCCTGTGCTCTCACACTTGGGTCTTGCCAACATCCTTCTGGGAGGGAAGGACTCAAACTCCTTAGGACCCCACCCCCCAGCAGCAGGACCCCGCCCCCTGCCCCGCCCCTTCCACGCTTTCGTTTAACCCTAAGGCTGTACTGTCTTATTCATCTCTGTATTCCACGGAGTTTTTTACACACAGTAGGTACTTAATGAATGCTAACTGAATGCAGATTGAAAGCAGCCAGGGTAGTGGACCTGGGTACCCTTGAAGCGGAGAGACCCAGGTTCCCATCTTTCCTTCGAGTGCTTGCCCAGGTACTGCTTGCGGGAGAAAGTGCTCAACAGGTTGCGATGTGCCGCAGTCTCAAGGTCACTCTTTTGGAATCAGCCCTGCTTCTTGCTACCTGCCTTTAATTCCTGTTTGTATGTGTCCTAAAGACATAGACTCGCGAAGAAGTGATTGGAGAACCAATCAATGCCAGGGACGTTCTTTTATCTCCAGATGGAACTGAATCTTTCCTGAGATTCAGGGCATTTTATTCCTGGCTGTGTCCTCACGTATCTCTATTTGCATGTTCCATCCTAAGACCCAGGCTCAGTCAGCGTGTCAGTGCGAAAGGGACTCATCTCTGAAACAGGATGGTGACCAGCCGCAGCTCGAGCTCCCAGCACCTCCACTGCATTTTCCCGGAACCCTCCTCCCACCAGTCACCCTGTCAGAACCCTGGTCTGCCGCATGTCATCATCTTCTTAGTCTTATTTTCTATGGTAACAAGGTCAGGGGACAGCAATGCCGGCAAATCTCTGAAGCTTAATGTGCCTAATTAACTCTCCTACACCACAGACAGGAGCCTGCACTATTTATGGCACGGAGAAGTGAGAAAATGTCCCCTACCATGGGTATCAGGTAACTAACACAGTTCTGCCAAAGTTTGGTTGTGAAACACGAAGCCTCTGAAACCCGCTGGTGTTAAGTGCACACCAAATATTCAATCCAGACACGTCGTGCTTGAACTATTCCTGGGACTCATAAACCTTTCATCGGAATCAGAGGTGAAATATTTGGCCTTATTTGTAAGTCCCATATTTCTAAAGACCTCGGGGGCTCATTTAGTATTCCCAGCAGAAGGTCACAAGTTTGCTTTTCAGAGGTCCTGGTTTAGTGGAACTGAGGACTTTAAGCAGGAGATACTTCTGTGATTTTCCAGAAACCAGAACCTCAGCTTCTCCTGCACATGGCCTCCTTTGCCCCTTCCCTCTCCCCAACTGCCCCCCCAAAAATAGCCCCTGCACACAAAGCCCTTGTAGCTCTGGCTATACAGAGTCCTTGAGTTTTCTGACCACAATACTGAAACTTTTATTTAATATTAAAGAAGGAAACTACTGCTTTTTAGGCAACTGGTATTTCAAAGGGCTTGAATTTGAAAGGTGTGGTTTTATTGGCAAGGGGGGAGGAGACTGAATCTCACAGAAACGTGAAATCTAAGTGTTAGAGGGGTCTTTTGAAGTCTGCAACCCACCTTTCATCTAACAGGTGAAGACCCACAGAGGAGGGGTGGCCTGCCCAAGGGCTCTCAGCAGAGCTTTGCTGTTACATACTGGCTCTCAGTCCTCAGGCAAGTTACTTAACTGTTCTTTCCTCAGTTTCTTCACAGAGATTCTGAGGATGGAGTGAGATCTTTCATTCAAAATGATTAGCACAGCGCCTGGTGCAGAGCGAAGATCAGTGGGGGTGTTGTCCTCATAGCTGGTGTTTGCCAGATGATGGATTCCCAAGGGTCACTTTTTCTTGCACCTAGCTTTGTCCTTGTGTGACAGAAAACCTAAATCCAGGCCACAGAAGCTGCCCTATGATGTGGTTTTAGATGCTATGATTATTTTCTCTTCCCAGGTATCCATAGTCTCCAGAGGCTCAGGGACCCCAGGAACAAAGTATTATACCAAGTTGCCCTAAATTCCCATTATCACTTAAGTGAAGAAATTAAAAACAGAGGTTATTAAAAAGCTGTGCACTAAAACTCACAGAGAAGCTGCTTGATGTTGTTTCTGATGACTCTTCAGAGATGTTTGGAGGTCCTGGGACCATGGTTTGCCAGTGCTCACATCTCACTACTGACTTGGCCTCATGGGGACAGTTTCCCTTCTTGAACAGCCTTCCTTGAAGGTGGTGGCTAGATCTGGCCTCTGGAGAGGATGAACTTTCTACCTGGGAAGGTCACTGTCTGGCACACCATGAACCCGGGGCCTTTTCTTAGAAAATGAATTGCAGCTCTCAGAAGGAAGTGGGCAGGAAGGCACTCATGGTTTGGCTCATGGCTGACTAACATTAATGGCCAATGTTTCCTGAGCACATATTATGTGCCAGGTTTTGTGTTAAGCATTTTACATTTATTTTCTCCTTAAATCTTCAACTAAGTCCATTTCACAGATGGAGAAATTGAGGCCCCTACAGGTTAAATAGCTTTCTTAAAGTGGTAGAGTGCCCTCCCAGGTGTCTAAACTGTTATGACTCCCAGAGCTGTATCCTGCGGTGTACTACACTGTCACACCCACAGGTTACTCATTTGCCACTAGGCAAACCAACCAGGTTCATTCAAAACAGGGTTCAGACTGGTCATGGTGGTGCACACCTGTTTTCCCAGCTACTCAGGACCTTGAGGCAGGAGAGTCCCAAGTTCAAGGCCAGTCTGAGCAATTTAGCGAGACTCTTGTCTCAAAATAAAGAAATAAAAAGTCTGGGCACAGTGGTGCATGCCTGTAATCCCAGAGGCTCAGGAGGTTGAGGCAGGAGGATCAAGAGTTCAAAGCCAGTCTCAGCAATTTAACAATTCAGAGACCCTGTCTCTAAACACAATATTGAAAAGGGATAAGGATGTTGCTCAGTGGTTAAGCACCCCTGGGTTCAATACCCAGTACCCCCCAAAAATAAAAGAAACAAAAAAGAAGTAAAAAGGAGTGGAGATGTAGTTCAAGTGAACAGCGCTTGTCTAGCATGTATGAGGCCCTGGGTTTGATCCTCAATATAGCAAAAGAAAACAACAACAACAACAAAATAGCAGGGTTCAGAGGGGAGAACAACCCTTCCTGTCCAACCTCACAGATCCTGCTTGAGATTTGGACTATAGAAACTTGACAGACACAGTGATTTAGTCAGCTTTGGGTCATTTTCTGACCAATTTATAATGAGAAAAGTCTTATCCTGGCTCACAGTTTCCGAGGTTTTGGTCCATGGTGAATTATTCCCATTGCTTTGGCAAGACAAGCACAACAGGGTGGGAGCACCTGGCTGACCAAAGCCACTCACCTAGCGGCATCCAGGATGCAAAAGAGAGAAATAAAGGAAGTGTCTGGATTCCTCTATCCCTTTCAAGGTCACGCCCTGGTGACCTGAAGACCTCTGTCTAGGCCCCATGCCCAGAGGATTCCACCACTTCCCAATGACACCATGCCTGAGACCAAACCTTTAACACACAAGCTTCTGGGAGATGTTTAAAATGGTAATGTCAGCACAGAGTGAGCTCCTGCCTCCACCCTCCCACCACCTTCTCTCTCCCTGTCCCCCTACATTAGGTAGCTTCTGTCATGGGGGGACTGACTATTTCTGTGCTCTAACTAATGTGTGTGCTTATATATAATATGTAGAATTATTTTGAGTGTTTATCTGTTATATGACATTGTATACTTGATGGGTTGCTTTACAACTTAAAAACTTTCAGTATATTACTGAGTTTTATTCATACAGATAAATATATATACATATATATGTTAAGTAGTGTATTCATCTTAACAGCTAAACAGTATTCTAACACATAATTATGCTATAGATTATATTTTCATTTTCCTTCCTGATAACCCTGCTATGAACATTTGTTTCTATCTCCCTGCATACATGGGTGAGAATTTCTTCATGTATTAAACATTGAGCTTTTTTCGCCATAACGTTAGTAATCATTTGTTGGTTTATAACTTCTAAAATTGCTTTTTTTGTGTGTGGTGTTGTGTATTGAACTCAGGGCCTTGCACCTGCTAGACAAGTGCTTTATCACTGAGCTCCATGCCAGACCCTACAATGACATTTGGTAAAAGCAAAATGTATAATACACGGTGAAAACATTCAAAGCAGGACAGTATATACAATGAAAAGTGGGTCCTTTCCCCTTTTCTGGCTCCACTCCTCAGTTTTCCTTTCTAGAGGGGAAGGAAACTACGTATCCTTCCAGAGATATTCCATGCATTTACCAATACATATGCATGGTAAGCAGATTAACACATACATATCTGTGTAACTGTAAGACATACTTGTGATTATCCTATCCACCTGGTTCTATACCTTGCTTTTTCCATTCAACAAAAAATCTCAAAGACTGTATTGATTCTGTAGAATTAATATTTATTTTTAATGACCAATCAAAAATCCATTTTCCATTCATTTGTGTCTTTGCACGAAAATTGGACATTTCCGCTATCCAGCTGTGTGCCTGGTGTGGGAGCTGACTTCTCTCACTCTGCCTTGAGATGCCCATGGCCAGGGGCCTCCCAGCCTCCTTCTTTGGCCCGGCCCAAGCCAGGTATCCAGGTAATTCTGATGGAAATTTCTTACCCAGGCAAATCATCCTCAAAGAAAATATTGGTAATGACAATAGTATAGGAAATAACTGAGAAGGTTATTGTTTTGCTGGCTTATGAAGAATGTAAAAGAGTTATTTTGGTGTTGGTAGTATCTGCCGTTATTGGGTTCTGGCTAGTGTGGGGCCTTATGTTTTACATAAATTGTATTTTTAGTCCTCTCAGCCTTTCTATGAGGTTGATATTGTTGAGGTGACGTTATCACCCCCATTTTACAGCTCTAGAAATTAGGCTTAGGGCATTTCAATAACTGGCCTACGGTCTCAAAGCTGGTAAAAATTAGTGTTGCCAGGATTCAAACCCGGGCTGCCGCCGCACCAAAGCTGTGATGTTAATGACTGCCACGTGCTCAGCACACGCCTCTCTGATTTAGATAACTTAGTGGTTGGAAGGGCTGCATTTTTAAGTGTCTGACATCTGTTGCCTTATGTTTTAATTTTATAACCATACCAGTTATTAAATGCATTAGATCACTTGGGCTTCCAATTTATTGTTATTTTATTGTTATTTATTGTTGTTTTATTGTTATCACTCTTCCCCCAAACCTGACTGTTACTCCAGTTAAGTTGGCCAGTCACACTTAAATATACCTGGCGTTCTCCTGCCTGGTACTATGTACTTTGGCTCCAAAATGCTAAGAAAAATCCTTGCCTCAGTCAATACTGTTTTGCGACAGTTCAGTTCAACAAACATTTATGAGGCATTTACTAGGTAGCGGTGAAAGGGAAAACAGTATAAAAGGGGACTGGAGAAGATGGGAAATTCCAGGAGGTGTCCAGAGTCTGCTCATCGGCTGAGTCGACAGATCCGAGTGACTTACAAGTTCCCTTCTGCTTTGAGCCCCCTGCAGACACTTCAATGCCTCATTCTCCTTGAGGGCTTTTTTTGTTTTTCTTTCTCAGTTCTGGGGATCAGAACCTTGCACATGCCAGAGCTGCAGCCTAGCCCCATTCTCTTTGAAATGGAAGGAGAACCTACTGGCAAGGTAATATTCTGTTTTTGACTTTTTCTCCATCCTTAACTGAGATCAGAACAGAGTCCTAAGCAGTGCGAGTTTCCATAGTCTCTGTGAAGTTACGCAATGTATGGGGGCTGGTGATGGAGTGGAGAAATGAAAGAAAGAACTGATACTCCTGTGCGAGACCCCAGGAGGCATGAACCTGTTGGAGAGGCAGCCTTGAGAGGGAACTGTTAGGGAAACCACACTCTTCCTTCTCATGTATTTGGAGGACGCTGCCAATGAATGCTTGCTGGGTGAGTTCATGATACCCGGTAGCTGCTCGGCACCCTTAGGAAGGTAGAAGCAGGACTGCTTCCATTTCTTACAGCCTCCTTGTAACTTGAACATATCCAGCATCCTCCATCCTCAGGGTCTTCAGTGGTACTTCACTGACATTTCTGGGCAATTCTTTATTGTGGGAGGCTGTCCTGTGCTTTAGGATGCACCCCTGGTCTCTACCAACCAGATGCCATAGCATCCTCTGTGACTGTGATGCTCAAACATGCCTTCAGACAGTGCTAGACATCCTGGGGGGCTAAACTGTCCTCAGTTGCCATAGCTTTTCTCTCTGCCTGGCACACTCTCCCCACCTCACCCAAATCCATTTCTACCCCTCTCTCCTTCCAGTCTTGGTACAGATCTGACCCTGTGAGCCTATTCTGGCTCTTATTTAATACTGCAGGCTCTTCTCTCCCAACTCCCTCACCTCCTCTATTTTTCTATTTTTATGACCATCTAATGTACTTGTTTTGTGTTTACATTTATCTTCTTGCACAAGAATATAAGCACCTTAAAGGAGTGATTTTGTTTCCTAATCCTTCCTAGAGCATTTCCTCACACATGAGTAAAGAATTACATACATATATATTTATATATATATCCATATATTTATATATATGAATATGAAAGACATATAGTGAAAAGTCTATTACTCCTGTCCTCTCTTTGCAGTTCTCCACCACCAAACCAAGCAACCACTTTCCATGACTCATGTGTCCTTCCAGAGTTTCATTATACAAAGTCAAGCAAGTCGGAGTATACATTTATTGTCCATTTTTTTTAACCCAAAGTTGGCCCACTATGTATCCACTCAGCAACTTCCTTTTTTCATTTAGGCTTATGTGCATTATGATGCTAGCTTTTCTGTCCAGGAAGACTTTAACTTTCCCGTTTGCATTTGTCTTCCCTGTGGTTGAAACATGAAGATCATCAGCCTCGTACACATAGGCCTGATTTTCCCATTGTGTCTGCAGTCCTTTAACCAAGAAAAACTTGATTGCCAGTTAAACTTGAATTCAGATTCTAACCAGATTCCAGCCAGCTTTGGGTCATTAATAGTGCTGCTTGTCTTGATTCCTGCATAGGAGCTGTTTATTCATTGACTTAAGTCTATATGTCATTTGATTACTTTGGATTATGTGACAAACCTTCTTTTCTTTTTGATATAAATTAAGTTGGGTCCCTCTAGGACAAGGCTGAACATTGGCATGTCTTGGAAATCAGCCAGCCTGTGGATGCCCGAGATCCCTGTGGACACAGAGAAGTTAGACCTGGACTTCTGAAGAAGAATCTCTCAGAGCACTCCCAGGCAGCATTTCCAGCTGTGTCTGCAGCAGAGGACCCACGCAGGAGAAGTAGTATATTGCATAGCCCTGATTGTACTGGGAGTGACCTGGATGTCCAATGGGGGATGAGTCCCCTGGATTTGCATGCAGAGGGAGAGGGCTCCTTGCTTGGCCTCCAGCAACTCCGAAAGGCAGAACTGAGAGACCCAGAGACAGTTAGTTGTCTTGAGAGTTCAAATGTACAACAGACCGAAGGATTGGTTTGGGGGTGGAGAAGAAAAAAATCTGGCCTGGTGCCAGGGTGTGACTCGGGGATGGACCCTTCATCCTATCAGAGCAAATGAATGGTGTTTTGAAGTTAAGCACTTTAGTGATTATTACGTTAGCAGTCTTAAACCATTTAGCTCTCAACTTATCAGGCCTCAATGTATGACATCTCACGTTAGCCAAAAGGCTGGATTTTTTTTTTTTTAAAGACCTGAGAGATAAAACACATACCAACCTTCAAAATTGTAAACAGAGAATTAGAGTGACAGATCACTACTAGTTAAAAGAAGCCATTATCTTAGGTGGACACACAAAAGAACCTCTTCTCATTTGGGAGGGGCATGTTCAGGGCACAATAATTAAAGATTGTTTTTCTCTCTTTAGTTCCAAAAAGGTTAGCGAGGAGTTGCAGCTGACAAAAGAACAGCTGGATCGTGCATCTTTCGAGTGGGGAGAACTTGCGCCTCATCGCGGGTGAACTTGTGAGGGGCTGCACTCATCCCTTCGCAGGGCCTGCGATGTAATCAGCACTTTGAGGAAAGCAGAGGGGAAGGATTAGAAATAAGAGTCTGTGTTTATTTTTGTCTGGGATCTATGGAAATGTAGGTTTATGACTTGACTTGAGCTTTCACAGTTAAAATATATGGCGTATAGAATGGCGCTTGCTGCCCGGCGGCCCGGCCTCGTTGGATTTCACAAGCAACGCAGCAGGCGTGGCCCGCTAGCGCTGCAGACGGCTAGCTGCCTTTCTCGCCTCAAGTTCGGGGCACTTGCATCACACCCCTAGGGTAGTCCCTCTGCACAGTGGCCATCTGTGCCCATTGCCCCCGCCGTTCGCAAACCTCATCTTCACTGCATGGACTCCCGCAGCAAAGGCAAAGACAGGTCTCCAATAACCGTATTTAGTTAGGACTTACTGGAAGGAGGGTGTCAATTGGTTTGCTTTTGTTTTTAAATACACATTACATATATTTTAGTATACAATTTAAAATATACCTGAAGGAAACTACTAATGTTAAGTTTGAAAACAAGCTATTTTTATTTATTTATTTATTTATTTATTTATTTATTTTGGGTATGTTTTCTCATCTTTGATTTGTATTTTTTCTTTCTTTTTTTTTTTTTTTGGTGAGGGAAGAATCTAGATACTTTTTTTTTTTTTCCTTAAGGCGGTGCTGGGGATTGAACCCAGGGCCTTGTACATGCTGGACAAGTGTGCTACTACTGAGCTATGCCCCCAGCCCCTACAGGTACTTTTAAAATTTTTCTTGTGTGAGTGTGCTGGTAGATTTGAACCCAGGTCTCATGCATTGCCAGGCAAGCACTTTACCACTGAGCCACATCCTTAGCCCCCATAGGTACTTTTTTAAAAACAGCTTTTTTTTTTTTTTTTTTTTTTTTTTTTTTTTTTTTTTTTTTTTGGTGGGTATTTTACCCAGGTTCTTTTTTTTTTTGAGAAGGGCTCCTCCCAAATTGCTTTTTCCCCCCCCCCCCCCCCCCTTTTTTTTTTTAAAAAAAACAGCTTTTTGAAATATAATTCATATACCATACAGTTCACCCATTTCAAGTGTATGAATCAGTGGTTCATAGTATTAGTCACAGAGTTGTCCAGCCACCATCAAAATATAATTTTAGAGCATGTTCATCACCCCAAAAAGAAGGTCTGTACACATATTAGCAGTTATTCCCCATTGTCTCCACTGCCTTTTGATACTTGGAAACCACTACACTACTTTCTATCTCTATAAAGTTACCTGTTCTGGGCATGTCATATAAATGAAATGATGCAATTTTTGGTCTTTTGTGTCTGGCTTCCTTTGCTTAGCTTGTTCTCAAGGTGCATTCATGTTATAGCATGTTTCAGTGCTCCTTTCCTTTTTATGACTGTATAATGTTCCATATTTTGTTTGTCCATTCATCAGCTGATGAACATTTGGGCTGCTTAAATTTTTGAATATTTTCAAAAAATATACTGCAAACATTTGTATATAAGCTTTTGTGTGGATATATGTTTTTATTTCTCTTGGATATATATCTAAGAGTGGAATTGCTGGGTCTTATGGAAACTTTGTGCTTAACACTTTGAGCAACTGCTACACTGTTCTTTGCTTTTTACAGAGTGATAACTATGTTACATTAGCCAGAGGTCTCTGTCAGGATTTGGGTAAAGAGAAAATATTTGAAATAGTTGGGCTATGTTTGTATTTGTGTGTAACAAATGAAATAGTCTCTCAGGCAGTTGGCATGTTCTCTTACAATCTAGACATTTCTTTGTTTGGCTAGCTTACCTTTTTCCCTCCCTTTCCCCCATTTCTAATTATTGTATTTTCTCATCAGTGTTCATTGAGCCAAGTTACCAGTATTAGAGGATCCCAACTAGAGGAAAACCAGAAAAATGGATGTGAGGGCACCCCAGGACTTAGAAACACTGGGTCATGTTGGCCTATGCCTCACTTTGTATTCTCTTGGAGATAAAACTTAAATTTCAAACATGCATTTTTTAGAAAAGTAGTTTAGGAATTGAACCCAGGGTCCTACCCATGGTGTTCTACCACTGAGCTACATTCCCAGTTCTTTTTATTTTATTTTGAGACAGGGTCTTGCTAAGTTGCCCAGGCTGGTCTGGAACTTGAGAGTCCATCTCCCCCCTCCAACAATTACAAACATTTATTCTTAGTGTTTTGCCAACAAAGTCTAAAGGTAATCAATATTTTTATCCATGCCCTAAATAATACAAGAAACTAGGTATGCATAAACTTCCTTCCATATTCCCATCTTCAATTTTCTGCATTCTAATAAAATATTTTGTTTCTACCTTATTATTATAAGTTCATATTTATTTAGATTTCATTACATATACAACTTATATCTTTGCTCATGATTGCTACTGGCTCCCCATACCTTTCTTCTGGTTTAATTTCCTTTTCTCCTGAGCTGTATTTGTTAGTAATTCTTTTAGAAAGGATCTGGTCTGGGTTGGGGATGTGACTCAGTGGTAGAATGTTTGCTTAGCACACAGGAGTCCCAGAGTTTGATCCCCAGCATACCCCCCCACACACACACCTGTCACATTCCAAGCCATTCTCCTGCCTCAGTGCCACCCCCACAATAGTTGAGACTACAGGTTTCATCACTGCACCCAGCTTGCGTCTATTCTTGAATGATTGTTTATTTGATATATTAGGACACACAGCACTCTAGCTGCTATCTCAAGACTCAGACAAGTCTGCAGAATGATCCACTGTGCCAGTGTCCCTGCCTTTTCTTCTCCACCACCTTGATCATTGTACCTCTGTGGTTTAACACAATTAAAATGAAGTTCTCATTCATGTCTCCGCCTACTATGTCTTGAGTGGTTTTCTTCCAGGTAGAGACTTAGAGATCCTTGCTCCTTCCCTTTGATGGTTCTGCCATATTTGAGTCCTTTCTGGGGAAAGCATTGATTATTGAGCATTATTTATTTTATTTTACTTTATTTTATTTTTTTCCTCATACAAACCCATCACTTCCATTACATTGCCCGCAGGGAAGTTGAGAAAAGTAGTCATCCTCCATAGCTAGGAAGAAGTAAAGAATGTTTAGGGCTTCCATGACATTATCTTTGCCACATGGGAACATAGAATTTTTGGTGGGCTATTGTTTTTCCTCAGCACTTCAAAGATTTGATTCCATTTTCTTTTGACATCTATTGTTGTTCATGAGAAATTCCTGGTTAGTCTGATTATTGTTCTTTTGTTGATGATCTGTCTTTATCTCTAGAATAATTTAAGATTTTTCCATTTGTTCAGGGTCTGCAGTTTTGCTTGTAGGTTTGTTTTAATTTAGCTTATTGAGAAGTCAATGTACTTTTTCAATAGGGTAAATTTTAAATCATCTGGAAAATTCTGAATCAAGGTATCTTTGAGGGTGGATTTTCTACCATTCTCTGGTCTTTCTTTCCAGAACTTTTCAATCTTTTTTCTATATCTCTTAACTTCTCTTTCATATTTTCCATATCTTTAGTTGTTTTCTGTTCTGAGTGATTTCCTAGATGTACCTTAATTCTCTAATTCTCTTTTTAAGCTATGTTTAATCTTTTATTTAATCTGTCTGTTGAGTGTTTAATAATTTTTTTTCAGTGAAAATATTTGCTTATTTCTGGGATATCTACTTTTTTCCATTCACCAAATCATTGTTTTCTTCTTTATTTACTGAATTTTCCAGTGCTAAGGATTGAAATCAGGGCCTCATGTATGCTATGCAAATGCTCCACCTTTGAACTACACCCCAGTCCTATTCTTGTGTTCTTGTTTTATGAATGGTATTCTTTCATTTCTTTGAACAATTTAAATATTTATTTTGAAGGCCTTTCAGATGCATTTTCAGATTAAAATCTCTCTACTAATTGAAAATTCTTGGCTATGAAAGCTCCTACTTCTTAGGCTTGTGGATTGGCCTCCTTGAATCTCTTTTCCCATGGAGGTCACATATGTACCTTAGAATTGTCTCATAGCATTCTCTGCACAGGCCCTATAGAATTCACCAGTTCTGAACCAGTGTATGCATTATTATTTTTTTATTTTATGTTTTTGGCTTGAGGTTTCTTGATAGCAAAGATCATATACAATTTGGTGCCTATACTCAGACTTGAAGTTCTGGGTTCTTGAGGATGACAGAGTGCACTTTCTAATTAGGGAAAATGTAGTTAGCTAGAAGAAGCAGAGAATGACAATTAAGAATGGTTCTAGAATCAGACTATCTGAGCTTAAGTTCAGGCTTAATCAGTTAGGAACTACATGACTTTGTCAAGGTTATTTAACTTCTCTGAGCCTGTGCTTCCTCCTTGAAAAGTGGGTATGATTAAAAAAACGTACTTCTTAGTTCATAGCTCTTAAGCACTGCTAGCTATGATTTCTAGCTGCAGATCAAGGAGAAACAAAATACTCAGGTACTACCATTGCTGTAACCCAAGGAGGCCCTTGAGTCCTGCAGGGAGACCTATTGAATGAACTGGTTAAGAGAAGTATCTGTAAAATTAGGAGAAATATCCTCCATGGTCAGAATCAGCCAATTGTGAAGGGTGGAAAGTAGGAACATTTAAGATATGACTGCCTTCCTGCCCATTCTGCTGTCACTCCTTCCCAGCTTCCTCTGCCTCTCAGTCAACTGGAACTACATTTGTCAATGGCAACAGTATCTAACGTACCTATCTTCAGGATGACCAGTTGAATCTGTTTAAGGGCAGAATGAAAGTCTTATTTCAAGACTTTTCTAAAAGTGAATGCTAAATCACTTATAACTTCAAGATTATTGAATTGAAAAACATGTGGGAGAAATGAATTTAACTAAACACTTATTATTTGTGCTCTAAAGGTTTTATTAATGTGGGCACTGGTTCCTCATTAATGGAAATCCTAAAGTGACTTTATAATTTGGGAATGTACAATTGATTTCATTTACCCCCCTTGAACTTTACTTTTCTCAATGTTCCCACCCCCATTTCAATACAACCCTGCCTGAAGCATCTTTGTGCCATTCTTGTTAGCATGGAGAAAGGTTGAGACAGTTTGCAGGGAAAAAGAAAGAAGAAGGGGAGGCATTAGAAAGGAAGAGAAAATAGGAAAGGGAGAATGAAAATTAGAAAGAAGGGAGGAAAGAGAAAAAGGAAGGAAGGCCAGAAGGAAGGAGGTGGAAGGAAGGAAGGAAGGAAGGAAGGAAGGAAGGAAGGAAGGAAGGAAGGAAGGAAGGAAGAGAGGGAGGCAGGGAGGGAGGGAGGGAGAGAAGGAGGGAGGGAGGGAGGAGGGAGGAAGAAAGGGACAGATAGGATGGAGGGAGAGAGAAAAAACAATGGTTGTACTTGAGGTATTATGCCTGTTTCACCTGCTGATGAAATATAGTATTGCACTCATCTAGTTAAGTCTCTTCTTGGTCATCCGCCTGCTGAGCTAATCCTGGAATTCCTTTCACAATGGCTGGCCCACCTGGCCTTCCTATTAGGTTTAAACCCAGATATGAGAGCCTCACTCCTTTTCAACTCATCAAAGATGGATAAATTCAACCAGGGCCCCTTCTTTTTGTGGTGAAATCTAGGAAGACTCTGAGCACCTCTCTCTAGTACTGAGAGCAAGAGACTCCTCAGGGGTCAACCAGCTTTGCCTCCACAGTCCTCACCACCCTGTGGCATGAAGAAAGCAAAAGTCTGACAATTTAAACCCTAACTTCTAAGGCTTTGAAAAGGTCCTTGGAAATAATTTGCTTTCCTATTTTTAATGCACCATAACCCTGATTATAATCATAAATTATGCTTACTTCATGTCTAATGGGGCTAACATCATGTATGATGGTACTTGATTTGAAGAGGCATAAAAATAGGGCAAGAAATCATTACCAAGAATGCAAAGCAAATTTGAAAAATCAGCAAAGTTTAAAATGAAATGTTCCTAGTTGATTTCACATGCTACTTGCCTAATGATACCATAACATATGATTATAACTAAATCTAGGCTGCTGGAGCAGCAGGGAGAGTCACTTTTTCAACTGCTTGTATACTACTGTAAAACTGGGGGTGATTGCTCCCATATGCCTGGTCACCTCTGCAGCCCAGGAAACTGGCTTCCTGCAGTCTATTGGGCACCTGCTGTATTTGATTGCCCATTCATTCCCATCTCTCTGGTAACAGAGCCAGATTCTTTTGGTCAGTTCCTCCTCCTGTATTGTGGACTTTCTTGGTGGAAGGCTCTGCCATCCCTAGATAAGAAGAAATTACATGCAGATATTCTCTCTGGGGAATTTGAATCTTGAATGGAGCCCATAAGACAAAGATGTCCTTCAGACAAGAGGTGCCCTGAAGAGACTGTCCTTAGAACCTGGAGCAACTCCCATCCTGGTCCTTCAGCTATTGCAGATTTTTCCATTAAATCTTCTTACCTCAATGTGTTGTCAAGTCACTTATGTTCCTTACAACAAAACCCCAAATTGGTTCACTGATACACACTGCTGTACAATGTCTTTGGCTCCTGGTGGGACTCACTCCACCCCCTTCTACAGGAGGAAAGGGCATTTTTACACCTTCTTAGAGAAGTTTTGAAGGGAAAGACCTGACTTGGAATAACCAGTCACAGAAATGTTAGTATTGCTTCTCTGCCAACTTGACATGCATCTTGAAGTCAATGGCAGAAAGGCATCCCTCAGCAAGCACTTGTGCTTCAGATATTAATTGTGGTGCATTTTCTTCCTTCAAGGGTGGCACAGTGTGCTGGGAAGACAGATCAGGCTCTGGAGTCAATCTACCTGTGCTCAAAGCCTGACTTTTTCACTCAACCTCAGTTTCTTCATCTGTTAAAACAGAATAGTAGCATCTATTTTTAGGGTAGTGAAGCAAATAATGAGATAATTCACATGAAGTACTTAATATAGTGCCTGGTACTTAGTAGATCCTCAACAATGCTGGCTTACTGTGACAACATGCTCAAAATACACTTCTCTGGATTTCCTTTTATTTGGTCTGCATGGCATCTCTTTGGGATAACAGGATTGTTTTAATCAGCTTCGTCACTGCTGTGACTAAAAGACCTGACAAGAACAATTTTAGAGGAGGAAAAGTTCATTTGGGGGCTCACAGTTTCAGAGATCTCAGTCCATAGACAGCTGGCTCCTTTCCTGATAACTGGCTCCATTCCTTGGGGTTCAAGGTGAGGCTGAACATCGTGAAAAGGAGTGGGAGAGGGAAGCAGCTCACATGGTGATCAGGAAGCAGAGAGAGAGAGAGAGAGAGAGAGAGAGACCAAACTCAGCTCATCAAATATATACCCCAAAGGCACGCTCCCAGGGACCTACCTCCACCAGCCACACCATGCCAGTTTATAGTTACCACTCAGTTAATCCCTGTCAGGGGTTTAATTCACTGATTGGGTCAAGGGTCTCATAACCCAATCATTTCACTTCTGAATGTTCTTGCACTGTCTCACACATGAGCTTTTGGGGGATACCTAATATCTAAACCATAACAAGGATCAAACAAAAGTGACGTCTCTCAGATATAAAGATAATGGTGTAATCCACATCAACTGGACATGTGTTTAGAGTTATTTAGCAAATATTGATTGTAAGAGCCTTGCATTGGGGCCTTTTGGAGTGAGTCTTGAGATAAAGTTCTCCACATTTAATTATCATCTATTACATTTTCCTTTTCTCTCTGAACATTTTTCAGTTTGATTCCTCTTTCTTCCTCATCTGTTTATCATCAAATCGTAACTGAACAACAGTTCTGATTTAAGAAGCAGTTCTTGTGAGCCAGGGTTTGCACATGAAGATGAACTTGAACTCTTTCTTTCCTTAGGGCCTCAAGCTGGCTCTTGCTTTGACTGACACTCAGCCTTTCTGGAACTCTTACCTGAATGATAAGGACTTCTTAACTGACCTTTCACCTCTCATCCCTACTCTTCCTCCCAGCTCTGCTAGGTTGATGGTCCTAAAATTCAGCTCTGTCCTCATTTCTGCAAACTCATTAGCTACCTCACTGCTCCTCATTAGCTATCAAACAAAGCCAGCAGCCTTTTGGCAGTTATGTGGGAGTCGCCACAATATGGTGTAACCTTCTCTTCTCTCCTCACTAATGTGTCCCCATTGCCCTGACAGTCCCCTGTTCTTCCCCAAAGACTTCGCAATCCCTCATCAGCCTTTGTTCTGTTCACCATCCCTGCCTCACATGGGTCCACATCCTGTCTCTTCTTTAAGGCCAGGAATAAATGCTACTGTCTAAGCATGTAGAATCTCTCCCTCCCCTAAGCTTAAAACCCAGTACAACTCTGTGTCGGCTTTACAGGACTCGGCCTTGTTTCACAGATATTTAGGTGAGACAGGAAAGATTTCCTACTGAAAAAGGAGACTCTAAAATGTACTTCCAAGAAAGTGGGGGTGGATTTAGCATTCTCTGGAAGTTTTGAAGAAAGAGAGATGTCCTTCGGGAAAATTTTATATGAGGTCTTTTCTGGAGGTCAGTCAAGGAACTGATGACCACTGAAGGGTCTAGGTCATTAAAATTCTAGCAAATTTCTTGAGAGGTGCATGGAGATAAGAAGACAGAACAGTAGTATGGATTCTAAGGAAGGACATTAGAACCAATATGGAGCTATTTTCACTTTCCCAAAGGAAATAGTGGCCAGGAGACATTCCTAGAGGGTGAGTTTCTCCAAACTTTCTCAGAACTAGGCAAGTTGTGTTTCCTCCTTCCATAATGATTTGAGTCCTGGGATCATTTCCTAATTCTTGGCAGGAACCTTAAATACATTGGTTACTATCAGGTATTGTGTTGCTGTCACTTTTCACATGTATTAAATGTTTAATCTCCATAACAATCCATAAGGTAGATAGATATTCTTTTGTTCATTTTTCTTTTCTTTTCTTTTTCTTTATTTTCTCCAGCACTGGGGATTGAATCCAAGGGTGCTCTAGCACTGAGCTACACTCCTAATCTTTTTTTATTTTTTGAGACAGGGTCTTGCTAATTTGCCCAGGCTGACCTTGAACTTCTGGTCCTCCTGCCTTAGCCTCCTGAGTCCCTTAGATTACTGTGCCAGCTCTTTTCTTTGTTTTTCTAAGTGTCAAAATATAGTATTAGAGATATTTAATGACATGTTCAGAATTCCTCAATAAGTGTTAAAATGGGCAAATTTGGGTCATACGGTTTTTCATACCATTTAAATTTTCCCATCATCCTTTCCTTGTTATCTGTTCTCCTTTTTCACTTTTTCTCCCATAGGCCCTAGAACAACTCTCTTGCCCCAGTTCCCACCAAACTTTCCCACCACCATATCAATCTAAGGCCTGCACTTCACTTTCTTCCAGGATCAAAGAGAATTTTACCTGTGACCCTTCTCTTTAGGACTAGGTTTTAAGCCAAAGCAGAGATGGTTATGAACTAAGCTGTCGACAATGTATCATGATTCAAAGACTATTACCCATCATGACTGTAGATTCATTTATTTTTCTTTTAGTTCTATCAGTTTTGCTTTGTGTGATTTGAAATTTATGCCAAAAGGCACATCTAAATTTAGGATTGTTATGTCTTTCTGATTCTTTTATCATTATAAAATGCTTTTCTTTACCTTTAATAAGATTCCTGTCTTCAAGTCTGCTTTGTCTGATAACACAGCCACACCAGCTTTGTTATGATTAGAATTTGCATAATATCCTTTCCACGATTTTACTTTCAACATCTCTGGATTTTTATATATTATGTCTCTTGTAAGCACCAGGTATATAGTTGAGTCATTGAGTCATTTTTTAAAAGTTCAAGTCTGGGCTAGGGGTGTAGCTCAGTTGTACAGAATATACTTAGCATGTGCAGGGCCCTGGGTTTCATCCCCAGGAACAAACACACACACATACACATTTAGTCTTATAGTCAGTGTCTTTTAATTGGAATGTTTAACTCTCTAGCATTTTTTGTTGTATAAATTTAAATTGTTTGTGATGTTTTGATATATATTTCCATTTATTTTTGTTGTTTTTTGTTTTTTCTTTGGTGCTGAGGATCGAACCCAGGGCCTTGTGCTTGTGAGGCAGGCACTCTACCAACTGAGCTATATCCCCAGCCCACATTTTCATTTATTAACATTAAATGTAATCACTGTATAGCTAGACTTCAGTTTCCCATCTTGTTATTTTGGGGTGTTTTGATCTTTCTTTTTTTATCTCTTATTTCAAGACTTGCATTTGAATAGGAAATGCCTACACAGAATGTTTCTAACCTTACTTGTTAATATTTCAGGCTATCATAGTAGATGAAGAGAGATTTTCTGATATCTCTCAAGTGTTACCAGGTAAACCTCTGAATTTTTTGCCTATAACTAATGGCATGCCCAAAGTATGTCAATTCCAGTGTTTCCGTCCATAAGTGGTGCCTCAAAGACCATCTTCACATATTGCCCTTTTCCCTGTTTGCATTGATATAATGGGATAAAGTTCTAGAAGTAGAATCATTGGATGAAAGAGTATTAAACACTTTTAAGATTAATGATACACATTACTGAATTGTTTTCCAAGTGAGTAGTGCCATTTTACCATGCAACCAGCAGTGCACAAAGAAACAAATTTTGCCACACCTTTAGCAATATTGGATGTAATTTAATTAAAATTTACTTTATGTATAAATTTAACTATGCCATAGCTTCTGATATTACATTTAGCATATCTTGAAGTTTTTTTTGTTTTTTGTTTTTTGTACTGGGGATTTAACTCATGGGAATTTCATCACTGAGCTATATCCCTAGTCCTTTTTATTTTTTATTTTGAGACAGGGTATTTCTAAGTTGCTTAGGGTCTCACTAAGTTACTGAGTCTGGTCTCAAACTTGTAATCCTCCTGCTTCAGCCTCCCAAGTAGTTGGGATGATAGGCATGTTCCAAAGCACCCAGGTATCTTAAAATTTTGATGTGTCACAGGACCCTCTAGAGCAGAAGGAAAAAATACAAATTATTATATTTATTATGCTGATAATTCTAAAGAATGTTTTTATGTAGGCAGAGTGTAAAATTAGGGAGTATATCCAGGGAGATATATTCTTTAGAATTCCCTAGCTGGTTCCAGAAGAACACAGAGCCACTAAATAGGTCTCTTTATCCTTTCCCCTTCAAAACCTCATGCCAAATCTATATTCTGCTTTATTCTAAGGCTTTGTCTCAAAAAGAATTTATACGATGCAAATTTTGATGTACCTAAGGGACAACTATGTGCTTAGAATAGTGATTGCCCCCTTCCCCCATCCATGATATCAGGGGAGATGAAAATCTTTGCTAATTAGGTACCTTTGTAATAAGGAAACATAATGATTTTCTATTATGCAATTGAATATGAGAATTTATTTCATTATAAACTGCAATCCTCCTTTGTTATGTGAGAGCAAGAATTAATTTTATTTTCAGATCAATAGTTGGTGTGCTGAGTTAATAGAAGCAAAATTTTAATATAAAATAGCAAATTAGGCTGCTTGGGCTTGGGAGCATCTTTCTAATCAGACCACATGGCCATTGCCAGGTTGCATGAATCATAGCAGACTGCTGCTCTGGAGTTTTCTGGATGGTAGAGATCTTCCTGGTTGAAGCAAGCCTCCTGAAAGATGGCAATGGGACATTGAACGAATGCTTTCATCTCTTGGGCTTGTCTCATAAAATTGGCATGGTTCTGAAGTGTGTTTTCTCAAGGGTTATAATGCATATTTGCTTTCTGCTGGGCGGGCTGAGCCAATAATGATTGCAATCAATAAGAAAGTCTTTCATCAGTCGAGTTTTATGATCACGGCTTTAAGGGTCCCCAGATATGAGATGAACTCAGTTAAGTTTTATTGGTAATTTACCAGACATAGTTCATGAAATCTACTCAGAGAAGTTCAGAATTCATTTTCTTTTGCAGCCATTGAAAGCCTCCAAAGATTACAGAAGACCCAAATCCATTTACACCCTGGCCAACACCCAAGGATGCTAGCCCACACACTCAGCTCCTGTTGGCCTGGACCTTAGCTCTCACAAGGACATGGCTGACAGAGAGGTTTAAGCCCAGCTCCATTTCTCTTCTTTACCTGTCTCTTATCTAAAACCTGCATATAAAGGCCCATCTGTTAAAGGTTTAGTCTCCCAGCTTAGCACTTTTGATAGGTGGGGAAACTTTAAGAGGTCAGTCCTAGTAGGAAGCTTAGGTCATTGGGGGTGTGCGCTTGAAGGGGATTTTTTTTTTTTTTTTTGGTACTGGAGATTGAACCCAGGGGCACTCCACCACTGAGCCACATCCCCAGCCCTATTTTGTATTTTATTTAGAGACAGCGTCTCACTGAGTTGCTTAGGGCCTCGCTAAGTTGCTGAGGCTGGCTTTGAACTCGCGATCCTCCTGCCTCAGCCTCCCAAGTGTTGGGATTACAGGCGTGCGCCACCACGCCCGGCTCTTGAAGGGGATTTTGAGATGCCCACCTCCTGAGTCACTGTGATCATGGGCATGCACCCCACGCCCCCAGCCTCTTCATTCTTCTCTTGCTTCCTGGCCATGAGGTGAATAGGGTTTCTCTGCCACAGTCTCCCACAAGGATGTGCTACCTTGCCACAGGCCCAAAAGAGATGACAACCAACCAGGGACTGAAACTTCCAAAATTGTGAGACAAAGTAAACCTTTCTCTTTTCAAGTTTATTATTTCAGGTATTTTGTTATAGTAATGGAAAGCTCTCTCTCTCTTTCTCTCTCTCTCTCTCTCTCTCTCTCTCATGCACACACACACACCCTATTCAGCTGTCCCCTATAAACAACAAGTACTTCAGTTTTGATAGTGTCTAAATTCTATCCCCCTTCACCAAGCTTTAAAACAATTGTAAAATATTCCTAAACTATTTTTGAACTGTACTTATGCTTTATGTCTATTATTTCACTTATGTCTTATGAGTATATTCAGGGGTGAATGTTTTACCCCCAAATATAAAAATTGAGGATCAGCAAATTTGAGTGACTTTCTCAAAGTCACACCACTAGTACACATGAGTCCGGGGATAATGAACTTAGGACCTCTGTGACTTTGAGGCCCACAGTCTTGCCAGACACCACTTGGCTTCCAGGGAGAACTAGGAAATTGGTCATTTGCTTTGATCTTGTCTGACTTAGTGAGTAGGTGAGTAGTCTAAACCCCATTTGCTCAAATTGAGCGTGGGCATGTTTTATATGTGTAAAATGTGAAACGCATATAGAAGGGAAAGCGGAGACCACTAATATATGATGTAATTATTTGTCATGTGAAAGTTAACAAAGACTTCCACCAAGACCCAAATATCTCCCAACAGCCCTGCAGATCTTCTAGCAGTTTATTTATACTCATTCCTTTGGGTGGATGGGCCAGGCTCATCTTGCTCCCTCTGCCTCCACCTTGCTCAGTCAGGGTCAAAGAGCAGGGCAGGCACAGAGCCCAAGGCCCATAGTACTTTTAGAAGCCCTTGAAAAATGTTTCAATTCTTCTAAAATCAGAAGAAAAAAATGAATATAATATAACCTGAACTATATTCATCCTTTTATCAGTTCAGTCATAAAATATTATTTAAATTAGATTTTTTTTTAACAGAGGAAATAGCCTATGAAGGCTAAAAGTATATGGTCCCTGAAAATCCTAATGTAGCTCTGACCCCAGCTCCTCACAGCGGGGGCCATCAATGTGCCCTGGCTGAGGTCTGTGCTCCAAGTCACAGGGTGGGGGTGGGACGGACAAGGTGGAGTGTGTATCAACTTCTGTGACTAAGACTTGAATGTCCAGCCACAACCTATCCAAGCTGATTTACAGGCTCTTGTTTGTCCTGAGACTTCTTGTCCAAGTTGTTTTCTCTGACATGCTTTCTGTCCCAATCTTTATCTGCCTAATTCCTGTTCAGCCTTTGGTTCTCAGCCTAAATCTCACTTCCTTAGAAAATTCTTCCCTGACAATCTCTTCTCAATCTAAACTTTGTACCCTTGGTGTTTTACCTCAGTCCATTGCTGCATTCCTTTGTGTGATGTTGGTCAGTGGCTTGATCAATACTTGATTACTGAATTCATGACTGGATAAATGTTTTCAGATCCAGTCAAGTCCTGGATTTAGTGGTCCAGGATAAGCTCTGAGTACCACTCTATCCGGAATACTCCCCTCATTCTTTCCCTGCCCATGGGATGTGCTTTTGCTTTGATTCTGCTTTGTGTTCTGGCTTGCTTGGGCATCCTGAGTAGAAGGTTCTCTAAGATTCCAAGATTCCTTAGGATTGTTGCCCACTCTGTTTCCTGGTCACCCCCGCTGGACAGGCAACCATTTTTGAAGGCTTGCCCAGTTTACTTCTATATCATATAGTCAGACCCTTGGCAAGCAAGACCAATCCCTACCTAGTCCTTGCATATTCAGTTCCCATTTCGATTTCCCCACTGTGAACCCTGCTTTAAGACTAGCCTGCAGGTTCCTAGGGACTTCAGTCCTGCCTGGCTTCAATTCTGCTTTCTCCTCCTTCTCCTCAATTTCTGGTTTTGTATGTCTCTGTATGTTTCACACTATCGCCCATCCCAGGATAAAACAGAAATTATAGAAAGCCCCAGCTAAAATGGGAGAAGTGCATACATTAAGCCATTATCAGTCGTTGACACCAAGTGATTCTCTTTTGTGACTTCCTGTAATTCAGGAAATAGGAGGAACAAGATTGATACATGCTTTATTTTTCATTCCAAAGCAATGTATATTCATTGCTGAAAATTTGTAGCATAAAAATAAGCCAAAGATAGAAAACAAAAATCATTCAGTAAATATTTTCTTTTTTGTTTATCTATATTTTCAAATTTTCAACACTGAACATGTATTAGTTTTACAATAATAAAAACATTATTTTTAAATGTAAAAATGTTCAAAAAAATATGCCCCAAAGTAGTACTATTATTTTTTTCCCCTGGATGATCAGATTATGGATAATTTTACCTTTCTTTGGGATTTCCAACCCCTACTTTTATACAATAATAGCAATATTAATTTTGAAGTTGGGAAAAATAATTTCACAGTAAAGATTATTAAAAATCAGAAATAACTATTATGAATATTTTCACATATTATTGTTCAAGTCTTTCTGACATCTATGTAGAATTTTAAAAATGTTGTAGTCATGCTGTTTTGTAACTTTGTTTTTAGACATATCCTCAAATCTTAAGCATCTGTCCACATCATCAAGATTTTTCTATATATTAATTTTGGAATCTTCTGATTCACAGTCAGATTCATTGCCATTGTGCCTCCAGTTCTATAATAATAATTAAACATTACTGCCTAGTACTATATTGTACATCTATATCAGTCTGTTTAAACAGTTTGCTATTGTTGGTCATATATGTTGTTTCCTACTATCACTGTTATTAATAACAGTGATGACTATTTCCTTTGAGAAAATTCCTAGCAGCAGAATTGCCTTGGTCCTGTTTTTTTCTTGTGTGCTTGCTGCTATGGTTTGAATATTTTCGTTCTCTCCAAAATTCATCTTGAAACTTAATCCCAAGTGCAATAGGATTAAGAGGTGGGGCCTTGAGGAACCGAGCACACAAAAATAGGGTTAACAATCCTATGAAAGTGCTGGAGGATACTAACGAGGCCCTTTTAGCCCTCGCATCCCTTCTGCCATGGGAGGACACCGTGTTCTTCCCTCCAGAGGAAGCAGTGTAAAAAGTCATCTTGGCAGCAGAGACTGGACCCTCATAGACACCAAATCTGCCAGCACCTTGACCTCGAACTTCCTAGCCTCCAGAACTGCCAGGCATGGATTTCTATTCTTTATAAATTCCCTAATCTTAGTCATTTTGTTATAGTGGCAAGAATAGGCATAGACAACCACTTTTAAGGCTTTATATTCATATTGGAGGGATGTCATTGTTAGAGGTACCACAGTGGAGACCTGAAAGAGAAAAAGAAGAAAATATCATGGTTGTGGAGGACCACAGATCTGGGTGGAGTAATGAGGATCATGAAAACTATACTCACGTAAATACAGGTAAAGCCATGACAAGCTAGGATGAGGTGGAGTTACCTTGTTTTGCTTTCTTTCTTTTTCTTTTTCTTTTTTGGCAGTACTGGGAATTGAACCAGGGACACCTTACCACTGAGCCACATTCCCAGCCCTTTGTTATTTTTTATTTTGAGACAGGGTCTCACTAATTTGTTTAGGGCCTCCCTAAGTTGCTAAGGCTGGTCTGGAACTTGAGACCCTCCTGCCTCAGCCTCCCTAGCCATTGGGATGACAGGCGTGTGCCATTTTGTCCAGTTTCAGAGTTTCCTTCTTACTGTGGATGCCTGTATCCATCATCCAAAAAAAAAATTTTATTCTTGGTTCTGTCATTTTTACCCAGGCTGTTCACTTGAGTTCCTGATCATATGCTCAACCTCCTCTCTATGTGTTAATTTTCTATTTTGCTTTTACTTAGGGCTGCCATGGAATTTGTGTAGGTTTTACACTGTACATTTCAGTGTAAATGGTTACCAGCTATTGTAACTCGTGAGTTGTGCAGGGCACAGTCTACATAGCTCTTTGTAGTGGCCTTGCTCCTGGTAATCTCTTTGTTTTGATCCTGCTTTTCTGTCACTTATGAGAGTCCTTGATTTGCCATCTTTTGTCCAGATCCTGGATTAGCTATTTACATAAATCAGCTAATATGCCATTCAATTGAAAAAGTTGGTGTGTTTAAGAATGCAATAGAAAGGATAAATACTCTGGGTGGAAGTTTGAGAAATATTCCTTTAACTCAAACTATTTAGATTTCCTACAAGTCTTTTTTTTTTTTTTTTTTTGCATTTGGCATGGGGACAAGCTGGAACCAGAAGCATTAAATATAACTGATCTTAGAATACATTAATGTTAAAGAAAAAACAGATACAACTACCTGGTGTGCAATCCAAACATCCCAAATACTAAAACTTTATGTTCATCTGCAATATTTCCCTCTCAGTGAACATAATAGTAAAGCAGCAGGGACTCACCAAAGGGTGAAGTGATCAGTTGCCTGCAGAAGAGGAGACATTTAAAAGCCCTCTATCCCTTGTGCCATCTGTGTTATGAAAGGTTCAGGATAAATTCATCCCCAGCTAATGCCCTGGGTGATTTAATTACATGGCAGCCAAGTCTCTGGTGGGATATTGAGTTGTGGGACAACCAAAGTGAGCTTTCAGACCAAGTGTTTTTCTTTTTGAAGGGATGCACACACCAGTAGCAAAGGAGGGGAGTAGATGAAGTGGAAAGCTGGGCTGGGAGCTAAGGAAAAGGCCCAGCCCAGGCTCTGTCCTTTGCAATCCAGACACCAAGCAGCATGCTAGAATCCTCTGTTAACTAGCAGCACCCTGCACAGCAAAGGCCTGGGCGCAACACTCCTCACGTCATCAGAGTGTTGTTCACAGACAAAGTGTGCTTTCCAGAAACAAATCTATGGATATATTTTTGTGAAATGAGTGATGTCAGATTCACTGACTGTCCCATCACACACACACACACACACACACACACACACACATGCACACACTCAGCTGTTATGACTTTTCACCTCTTGAAACTTATAGTTTTGAAAATACCAAGAGCCTTAAGTTGAAATTTTTCCTTCCCTCCAGTCTCTGAGGTCCCCTCATCCCTCTGAGTACAATTTCCAATTACAATCCACTTCAGAACTCCTTTCCCTTCAAAATACTTTAACGATGATGAAAAAAATCATTCTTCATTAGTAAAATTTTGTCTGTAAGCAAATTTAAACATGCGTATTTGTTGTATATTTAGGAGTACTTGACCATAAGCATCCTCAAGAAAAACAAAGCATAAATCTAAAAACCCACATAGTGAGGGTAATTTCTAGACTATCTTTTTCTTCATGAAAAGAAGAGTGACTTATGAAAAAAAAAAAAACATTTCTTTTTTTCTTCTCTCATATGGTGAAATAAAGAAAGAAAAATCCTGTAAGCACAAGAACATAGTATGTTCTTAATAAAAGTTTTTTACATTTATCTACATTCTCTGAATGATTTTAAGACTTTTTCTCTTTATCACTGATTTTATGCAGTTTGATTAGGAAGTGCCTGGATGTACGATTTTTCATGTTTCTTGTGCCTGGGGTTTGTTGAACTTCTTAGATCTGTTGGGCAAAGATATTGGGACAAATTTTACCCATCATTTCTTCAAACATTTTTTCTGCCCTCCCCACTATCTTTAGGGATTCTGGATATATGTATATTAGGTCACATAAAGTTGTCACAGTTCACTGTTGCTTATTTCCTTTTCTTTAATTTTAGTATTTTTCTCCCTGTATTTCACTTTAAATAGCTCCTATTTATTTACATAGCTTTAAGATCACAAATCCTTTCTTCTGCAATGTCCAATTTGCTGTTAATCCAATCCAGGATATTTATTATTATATGCACATAACCTCAGACTTTGGAGTTTTCATTTCCAGAAATCTGATTTAAATCTTCTTTTCTTGGTTCATGATGCCTTGTGCTGTGCCTTTTTAAAAATTTATTTTGAAATAATTTTGGATTTATTTCTGAGTTTCAAAGATAAGAATAATGTCCTCCATCTACCCAAGTGTCCAGTTTACTTCAATGTTAATAGACATTATCTTGGTGCTTTTATCAAAACTAAAAAACTAGCATTATGACAGTTCTGTTAACTAAAGGATACACTTCATTCAGATTTTCTGGTGTGTATCTTTTAAAATATCTTTCATGGCTACTAGATTTTCATTCTGTTTCTTCTCTAGTTTCTTGAATATATATAACCCAGTTACAACTGTTTTTAACATCCTGGTCTAAAATTCTCTCAAATGAGTCATTTCTGTGTCAGTTTCTATTGACTGTTTTTTCTCTTCACCATAGGTTGTATTCTTCTGCTCATTTGTGTGCCTACTAGTTTTTATTTTTGATACCAGGGATTAAGCATTTTCTTCTTGGGTGCTAGTTCTTAAATATATTCTTGAGTTTTGTTCTGGGATGCTGGTAAGTCACTTAGAACTGTCTAATAATTTTGGGTTATGTTTTCGATCTTTTTTAAAGGCCAGACAAGTGCTTCAGTCTAGACCCGAGTTTTTGCCCCACTCTGAGCAGTTTACCCAACCTGCTTGCTTCTGAGCTTCTGGTTGGGGATGGGAACTATTCCTGGGCCTGAATGCTTTCTGGAATATGTTCAGGGCTTCTTTCCTGGTCCCAGGTGTTTTCCTCATCCATGTGCAATATGGTACTTTGGTAAAGATTTGAAAGTGACCTCTCAATAAACCTGTGCAGTTTCTCTTCTTTGCCACTTTAACTGCCTTGGCCTCCCTCTTTCTCCTACTCTCCCCAACCCATGATCTTTGAGTTCTTAGTGGATTTCCCACAGCCTGGAAGCTCTCTCCAGGGAGTAGACTGAGGTGATTGTAGGCCTTGTCCTATTCCCTTGGTGGGACTTCATTAAAATGTTTTTGCTGAAAATTATTCTCTTCCTTTTAAAGCTAGATCAAGAAAGAATAGTATCACTCAAGGGTGAAGGAGTTGGAACTACTGGACCATTTTGTAGGATATCTTGTTGTAATAGATCTCTAACAATTTCTTTTCCTGACATTTTGCACTGTGTTTAAGATGCAAAATCCCAAAAGCCTGATTGGTCTAGTGTGGACCACACATTCTCACCTGGACTTGAGAATGCAAGGGTGTCTTTTTTGACAAACCCATCAAAGTTGCTTATTGTGGTGGGAAGGTAAGACCCTAAAAGGAAACGGGATGCTCTTTCCAAACAAAGGAGATGGATTCTGCCACTAAAATAATAAATGTCTCCTACTAGTAGTTATTTATAAAATTATTTATTGGATTCTTTTAGTACTGAAATTTTATTGGCTATGACACCATGAACTTGTAGGTACGAGACTGCTGATCACTTTTCATTGTACACTAAAATACTTCTAATAACATGACCCTCAAATGATTGCTAATTTCATCCTACTCAGGAGAACCTATGTACATCCTCCTGGCTACATACACTTGGCTCTATGCTGAATTTCTAAAAATGTTCCCATATGACATGTTTTAACACCCAGCTGGCTTTGGGACAGGGTGAGCCTGGAGTCCTCTGGCCTGGGAACCAGGTCAGGTTGTTGGATCAGGTAGAGAGTCTGAAATGACAGTAAGAGGTTATAAGTGGGAAGATTCAGAAAGGATAATTAGGAAGAAGTGTGTATGTGTTTGTGTGTGTGTATCCAGAGGATACAACTAAGATCTAGGCTTAGGTGTCTCTGGTCATAGGACAGGCAGATGGATAGGCCCATGAAGAGACTAAGCAAGAGTTTCAGTTAATCCATGTGACCCTAAAAGAATAAGTGGAGAACTTAACAAGCTAGGAACCACACACTACACAGGATCCAGAACACAAGGAGACATACAGCACAGTGACAGCTTGTGTACTTTGAGGTTGGACCACTTGCTCCCCAGTGGCTGGTGCTAATGACCTCGATCTTTTGTGGGTTCCTCACTGTTTTAGCATCTTTTTTTCCAAAGAGCTTAGTTGGTCTTCAAACTCATTTGTATGTTGGGGCATCTGAATATTATGGTGCTCTGTAAAATCTCATGACAAATCGATGTAATAAAATATGTAACACTGTGCTGAATCAGACTTCATCTTGTTCTTATACAGACATGCAGTAGACTTTGAAATATTTAAGAATAGTTTACGAGATAAAAACTTATTGAGGAAAGATGCATTATGTTAGTTTTTTGTTCTGTGAAAATGTAAGAAAAAAATCATCTTATTTCCAGTTTTCATTTATTTAACTTGTCCAACACTGGGGTTCTGTATAAGTAGATGTTGAGAACACCTGGAGTATAGGGCACTTTATTTAAAAAATACTTTTTTCTTGAAATGTAATATATGTTATATGTGATGTCATTATAGGTAATATATACCCACAATCCACTTCCTCCACTCTAAAGTATATTTATATATTATATCTATATCATCAATAGGTAATACATAACTACAATCCACTTCTTGCACTGTATGGATCCATGTGCCACTTGCCCCTTTAAGAAAGACTTCATTGCCTATTTGCAAGGAATATGATCACCTGACAGCCTGTTAGTGTTACTAAGTGAACTTCAGGTTCACTTAGTTCTGAAGTGAGGATACTTTTCTCAAAGTATCATTGGCCCCAGTCAATGTTTGAGCGAGACTTTGTTACCAGGGGCCTAATCAATTCTACCTATTCTGGAACTTCTCCAGTGAGCCATCTCAGCTACGCAGAGGATTTGCCAGCCCTGCACTATAGTCTGACCATTCTTCCTGCCCAAGCCTGCTGCTCACTTCCCCTTCTCAAAAAGGTGATTCTCCAATTAACCTTTTGCTCTCCTAACTCCATCTCACATCTGCTTCTGACCCAGCTGACTGGAGCATGCAGATGACAAGGGTGCAGCTGGATGAGTTTTACAAGCTGACCATGCTCATGTAGCAGCACATGAAGAAAGGATGACACACAGCACCTGGGAGTCCCACTGTGCTGCCCTTCTTCCAGTCGTCACCCCATCCAGGACAGTGTCCTGATTCTAACATCATGGGTTGGGTTGCCCTGATGCTGTAAGTGGAATTTTAGGATATCTTTTGTGTTTGACTTCTTTTGCTCAAAGTTTTTATGTTCTTTTACATTCCTTTAAAGTTGTGGTATAAGTTTTCAAGTAAATGCTTGTGATTTTTTCAGCTTCGCATTGTGGGATGCTCTGTTTCTCTCTACATTGTCTGTCTCTCTTTCTCACACACAGCGTACATGCAATACACACATGGAGCAAACTTAATGGACATTTAATTCCAATGTGACAGAGGACATAGATATAAAAGTCACATAGGATGTGACTGCAATTGTCACAACCTCTGTTCATCTCATGCTCACCAGGTTTTTCTAACTTAACTACCACTAGATCTGAGTCACCAGGGATGGATCACTTTTTCAGATGATTACAAAGGACAGTGACTGGTTTCAAACAGCTAGTGATGGTTCATCGATTGCTCCACCTAGGTCAAGTAGATCTTTCCTGAGTTTTAGTTTAATCAATTACCCAGCTCTGCCCTAGAGAAATGCTTACTACTTTTTTTCTCCTCAATTCCAAAGACATTTCTTCACTTATTGACTGCCTCATAGTTCCATAGCATCTATGAAAACTCCTATTTCTCGAGCTGCTTGGTAGTTCAAGATTTCACCCATTAAGTATGTATATTTAAATAATTCCCCTGCTTTGATTCTTATGCTCCTACTCAGTTTAGCAGTGTTCTTGGAAATAATAAAGGGAAGCCCACAGGCATTTCTCTTACGTGAGTACAGGCATTGGTGTATTTTATAAAAAGTCCTGTGGTTAGAGGATTTCTTCCCAGGTCTTCTCACATACAGTTCTATTGTTGTCATCATTGTTTGCAAATCATTTTGAACAGAGAACTTCCTCTTCCTCCTAGAGAAGCAATTCCTTGCTTGAGATGGCTATGTTTTTGCATGTAATTTTGTTTCATACTCTTGAAACACAAATATTGGTTCGGTAGAGTTAGGTTTTCTTCCTACCCGTGAAAGCACTCATGAATAATCACAGAAAAAGATCACCGACACCAGGGTTCCTGTACTCTCAGAAATCATTGTTTTCTTAATGCAGAGATCTGTCAGTGTCATTGACCAGATAGAAACATTATATTAACTTTTGTGGGGAATCAAATGCTGCACTGTTCACTGAGCAAGTGCTTGGTAAACTTGAACAGAATAAATGAACGAATTAGTATAAAAATCTTTGATGTTTATTGTTAGTAGTAGTAGTAGTAATAGTACTGGGGATTTAGCCCAGGAGCTTTTTACCTCACTAAGCTATATCCCCAGCCCTTTTTATTTTTTATTTTGAGGCAGGGTCTCACTAAGTTGCTGAAGGCCTCACTAAGTTACTGAGGCTGGCTTTGAACTTGTGATCCTCCCAAGTTTCTGGTATGATAGGCATGTGCCACCATGCTGGCTGTTTATGTGTTTGTAAATCAAAATAGTGATTCTGAAAAGAGAGAGGGTAAATGATGTGCGTTTTGCTCTAAGAAATCAAAAGGCCTTTGCTTTTATGGCTGATATTTCAGGGAGGAGTCTGTGAGAAAATACATCATGTGTTAATCTGGATAATTTTTTTGAGATCTGATCTGAGAACAACAATGAAGTTTACAGCCCAAAGCAGAGTTGTGGTTTAATTAAATGTACATAGAATATGTAATTTTTTTAATTCTAGAACTAAATATAACCTTAAAAATAATCTAAGGTATGAACCCCCTCAGCAAATCTTTATGGATGGGGAAGTACTGGGCAGTGACATTCAATCCTGGGCTGATAGATCTGCAGCATTTTTCACTGTGTCTCAATTGTAGGCCAGAGTGGACCGTTGTTTTTGCAGACTGTCAGTGTATTAAGCTGTAATTCACACCCTCTCAGGAAAGAAATCAACTCCAACCAAAGGCCATCTTATTTACCTCAACATTGGAAGTGTTTGACTCTAACCCAATGAGTTTCTATTTCCATGTCCATACATTTGAGAAGGTATCCAACCAATACATACTGAAGGAACCAGATTTAGGATGGGCCTCCAGGGTGTCCCGAGGAGAAGACAACTGTAACACCGTAGGGAGAGTGCGGAGACAGAGGCCAGTTAAGGAGGTTGGGAGGTTGGGAGACCAGTGGAGCTTTTCAGGAGACCCTGAGATCAAGCCATGCTGGATAGCCACACCTGCAGATCTACAGGGAAAAGTGCTTTTGAATTTACCGTGGAGAAAAATAAAATGAAACAACAGACATTTGGGGGAGATATACTTTACTCTGAATAGAGAATTTGATCTAAGGTTAAAATATCCCAAGAAGTTCTGATTAGACAAACACCCGTGGGAAGTGGGACCCAAGTCCTCCTCCCTTCTTGGCTGTTAGCGAGCTGTGTGACCTGGGCTAGTTGCATACTCTCTCTCGAACCCAGGTTCCTCACCTGTAAAACAAGGTGTAGGGAGTGATGCCCACAGCTCCTCTAGCATCTGAGGACCGAGATTGCAGGAAGCTGTATGTGGTGTGTTCTACACAGGAAAATGGATTACATGAAATTCTCGAATTCTCTTCCACCCTGATTAGAAATAGGTTACAAGTTAATAAAGCTGATTAGAGAAGCATAGACAATACAGATGTCCAGTGACTTCCTTTCCCAAGAGGGAGAAGAATAAATGTTTTTAACTTACTATGTTTCAGGCATTGTATTTAACCATTAAAATAACGCAGTAGATTATATGTCACTCTTCTCATTTTACAAATGAGGTAACTGGGGCCCACAGAATTTAAGGAATTTGTCATCTCTGTCATACAGTGAAAGGGGTGGCGCTGGCATTTGAACCTGACTTCTTTCCGTCAGGCTATTTGAAAGGAAGTTTCTGTTAGAATCCTCACCATATGGGAGAACGGACCGTGAAGAAATCCACCTAGGCAGGAGGCGATCAGGATCATCTTCCCCACCCACCACCTAACTCCTGACCGGTTTTATTTTCTGGCTGACTCTCCAGCCTTTGTTTGCTGAATTATATTATTTTCTTCTCTAGGAGTTGAAGCTCAAGCTGTTGAGTAGAACAAGGAGAACTGGCCGGGTACCGTGGTGCACACCTGTAATCCCAGCGACTTGGGATGCTGAGGCAGGAGGATCACGAGTTCAAAGCCAGCCTCAGCAACTTAGCGAGGCCCTAAACAACTCAGTGAGACCCTGTCTCTAAATAAAATCCAAAATAGGGCTGGGGATGTGGCTCAGTGGCCGAGTGTCCCTGAGTTCAATCCCTGGTTCCAAA
>JAJEJO010000554.1:887653-910221 GCA_020662805.1 Glaucomys volans
AAAAAAAAAAAAAAAACAAAACCCATTCCCTGGTCACAGATATTGCCTGACCATTTGGCCTGTAAACAAGCCCTCAAGGAGCACTGATTAACAAAACCTGTTCAGTTGCCAGCAAAAGTGATCTACTTGAGAAAAAAAGTAGTTTTAACACGGATCTTCATGAAATTCCAAAAATATAGCTACAATAGGGCCAGACCTCATGAAATCCAGAACTGGAGGGCATTTCTGGATCTAGGATGGCCCTAACAGCCAGAGCAATGGGACTTCCCTGGAGTTCCATCAGTAGCCTGATTCAGCAATCAGGATGTCTATTCTTTATTTCTGACTGCAACTCGCTCCATGTACTTTCTTTTCTTCTATTTCACCCTTTAAATGGGTTGGAGTTTCTGCTTTCTCCTAGTTTTGGTATTGTCATCATTTCAGCTAGCCTGGATCCCTCAAGGTACGCGAGTACTATCTCATGGCTTCCCTTTATTCATCTTTGATGGCCCTTTTTTTGTTTTCAGGGATTGAAGTCAGGGACACTCGGCCACTGAGCCACATCCCCAGCCCTATTTTGTATTTTATTTAGAGACAGGGTCTCACTGAGTTGCTTAGGGCCTTGTCGTTGCTGAGGCTGGCTTTGAACTTGTGATCCTCCTGTCTCAGCCTCCCAAGTGGGATTACAGGCATGTGCCACCGCCCGTGGCCATCTTTGATGTTTCTATTCCTCATTCTAATTGCCTATATTTCTCCATGTTTCTGCAATGAAACCGCCAAGGAATAATGCCAGCTGGTCTTTCACGTGAACCATGAGAATCTCTCCCAATCTGCAAGTAGTCATGGATCAAGCATGGGTCCTTTTACTCAGAGTGGACAATTTGCTAGCAAAACATGACTATGACAGCCTGGAATGGAAATAGGAGTTGGGCCATTTGTGGGGGCGGGGTTGTTTGTATTTAGAAAGGTGTATCATAATTGACCTACTGTATGTGAGTGTTATTCATCCGTCTGAAGCTTTTCCCAAAGTGAAATCTACTGATCAATAGTTCTATGAGATGCACATTTTTTTTTGTACTAAGGATTGAACCCAAGTGTGCTTTACCACTGAACTATATCCCCAGCTCTTTTTAATTATTGTTTACTTTTTTATATATATATACTGGGATTGAACCCAGGAGCACTTTACCATTGAGCTACATCCTCAGTCCTTTCTATTTTTTATTTTGAGACAGAGTCTCACTAAGTTGCTCAGAGTCCCACTAATTTTCCCAGACTGGCCTCTGAACTTGAGATCCTCCTGCCTCATCCTCCCAGGTTGCTGAGATTACAGGCGAATACCACCACACCCAGCTACTAGATACATACTTAGGGTACTAATTCAACTTAATCCAGCCTATATAACTTTCTTAGGTAGGTCTTCTTGGAGCCGTGAATATGGCAAAACGTACTCTGAGTAACCAAGTAGGGGGATAAAGAAGGCAGTATGTTTTCCTCGGTGTAGCAGATGTTGCCTGTCCCAAACCCACATCCCCTCAGCCCACACTACACACGTGGAAGGCTGCTTTCTATGAACACCTACAATTCTTGGCCTGAAGGTGTTTTTTCTTTTGGTGTTGGTGGTGGGCCTATCCGAGTACCTTCAGCCTACTGTCAGGCAAGGGGAAGAACAAGAGAGTTAATGCCCCCACAGTGGCATTCGACTGAACATGCTTAGGGAGTCAGCTGGCAGATAGATTCCTCAGTTGCTTCTCAGTTAGGAAACTGAGGCATGTTCCTCCAGGCTTGCTGGAGATCCTGGGAGGGTTGAGTTGCAGCTGCTGAGGGTGGTGGCTGGCTTGATGAAGCTCCTGGTTCTGGCTCCCTTCTCCTCCCTGCCTCACTTCCCCACTCCTCTGCTGGTGTTTCCTGGGACCAACTCCTAAGTAAACTGTTTGCACTTTAATCCTTGACTCAAGTCCTACTTCCAGAGGACCCAAACCAGGACCTTCTTTTTTTTTTTTTTTTTTTTTTGTGGGGGAGCACATCTGTTAATATCTTCTAGCCCAGAGAAATGCTGACCCAGAATGTAGCAGCTAGAGAAAATGACCTTTATCTCAAAGTAATTGAATTTCCTGAGATTTGTTGATAGCAAAATGTGTAGTCCAAGCATTCCTGATTCAAGGTGTTCCTCATTGGTAATTTTGTTTTGTTTTGTTTTTTAATTTAATTTTCTTATTTACTTATTGATTCATTGAACACAAATGGAGTACAGCTATTGTTTTTCTGGTTGTACACAAAGTAGAGTCACCCCATCTGTGCATTCATACATGTATACACGGCAATGATGTCTGTCACACATTCTGTTATTATTCTTACCCCCCCACACCCTGACCCCACCCCTCCCTTCCCCCTATGCTATCTATCCTTCCTCCATTCTTGCCATCCTTCCCCCCACCCCACATTATGCATCATCATTCATTTATCAGAGAGACCATTCGGCCTTTGGATTTTTGGGATTGGCTAATCTCACTTAGCATAACAGTCTCCAACATCATCCATTTACCTACAAATGCCATAATTTTATTCTTCTTTATGGCTGAATAATATTCCATTGTGTAGAAATAAAAGCAGGAATCAATGATTGGGATAGAGTCAAACTAAAAAGATTTTAGCAAAGGAAACAATCAGCAATGTGAAGAGAGAACCTTCAGAGTGGGAGAAAATCTTTGCTACACACACTTCAGATAGAGCACTAATCTCCAGAATCTACAAAGTACTCAAAAATCTTTACACCAAGAACACTAATAACCCAATCACAATAAATGGGCCAAGGAAATGAACAGACATTTCACAGAGGAAGATCTACAAGCAATCAACAGACTTGTGAAAAAATGTTCAACATCCCTTGTTATAAGAGAAATGCAAATCAAAACCACCTTAAGATTTCATCTTACCCCAATTAGAACATCTTTTATTAAGAATACAGGGAACAACAGGTGTTGGCGAGGATGTGGGGAAAAGGGTACTCTCATACATTGCTGGTGGGAGTGCAAGTTGGTGCAGCCACTCTGGAAAGCAGTGTAGAGATTCCTTAGAAAACTTGGAATGGATCCACCATTTGACGTAGCTATCCCACTCCTTGGCCTATACCCAAAGGACTTAAAATCAGATTACTACAGTGTTGCAGCCACATCAATGTTCATAGCTGCTCAATTCACAATGGCTAGATTGTGGAACCAACCTAGATGCCCTTCAATAGATGAATGGATAAGAAAATGTGGTATATATACCTCATTGGTAATATTACAACATATATGAGGATATTTGGATCTCAGATGTGTAACCACCTTGTTTTGATTTTACCTTTTGGTTACTCTCTTCCTGAAATATGGCTTACATTGCTTTCCTTTATATTACTATGTCTCTCAAGGAAGACATACTAAGTAGAGCGTTTTTCTCAGCTTGGCTATAAATCCTGATTGTGTTTTTGAGCCTGGCTCATCTTAAGTGTCATGTGAGTTACCACAAACATCCTCATGATATTGGAATATAGCTTGATCTATCAGTGTAAGAATTTTCTCCATTGTAAAAAGGTAGAATTACATTGTTTTTTATCAAGACTACATTTCTTATCCAAAGCTTTTAGCTAATAGGTTTCTAACTACCTCATTATTCTGATCTCCAAACTTATAATCATATGTTGTTATTAAAATACAGAGATGACTTTATATTGGGTCTTCAGGTGCTTTCAGATCTAAATAGGAATCTCAGGAAAATAAAGTATATTTTTAGGGAAGTTGAAGCATCTCACAAATATAATAGTATCATATAGTGTTAGGCAATTTAAGATACATTCAACAGGTTGCAGCATACACTTAAATGCCCTGGAATTGAGATCTGTATCAAACCTGTTCACCTGGACAGATTTTCTGTTAGATGTTTGGCAAGTAGCAGGAAACCACAAACCAACTGTGTTAAACAACAAATGAATCTTAATTTTTTATATGGCAAGAAGTCCTGAGGTATGGAGGCTCCTAGGTTGGTGAATCCATCAACTCATTATCAAGGACCCAGCTTCTGTCCTTCCAGTTGGCTTTTTTCTGAGACTGGCTTATCCCATGTCAAGATGATACCACCCATTAAAGACGAGGGAGTGTTTTTTAGTGGGTGCCTCTTTAAAACCAAAGGCACCTTCCTGAAAAGCCTTTCCCTTGAGTTTCATTGGGCAGAAACTCATTGGTAAATATCACATGCCCTTTCCTGAACCCATCACTCACAGAAGATACCATTACCTTGATTGTTTTGATCAGCTCATTTACCCATAATTGCCCAGAGGAAGGTGGGGACAGAAAAATTCAGGGTTCTCTCAGCTAGAAAAGGCAGAGGGGCTGACTACTGGGCAGACAGCCTCAGGCCTGCTCCTCCCCCAAGTGCTGTTTGTTTGGGCATGGCAGGAGCAAATGAACAGCAGTTCTTACAGCATTTTCTTCCATGATGTCCATTCTAGTAAAAAAACACAAATCGTTAAAGGATTCACAATGATGAACTATCACGCCGTGACTTAGAGATGGCTCTTGAACATCATGTGCTGTTCCACATTCCTCACATGAAGTTTGGTGTGGTAGGAGATTTGCAGATAGAAGACCTAAACTTGTTCCTTGACTTCGACAATGACATGTTTGACCTTAGGTAATGAATCAGCTTTTTGGAGCCTTGGTTTTATCATCTATAAAATGGCGATATTATCTATCTCAAAGTTTTCTGTGAGGATTAAATAAAATTTGGTGCAAGGGAAAGTGCTTTGTGAACTGTTAAGTAGTCCGTAGATGAGAGATATTTTAATTAATTAGTTATTTTTAACTGACAAATCTTTTGTGTTTGTGGTATACAAACAAGGTGTGTTTTTGTGTGTGACTTTTTTCGGTACTGAGGACAGAATGTTTTGACAGGCACACTTTGGGGAATGGCTAATTAACATATCCATCACCTCACATATTGTTGTGTGTGTGAGAACACTTAAAATTTACTAATTTTCAAGTATACAATTCTTATATGAACTGTAGTTGCCAGATTGTAGAGATATATTTTAAAAGAGGAACAATAACGTGCCATTTATAGAAATGAAATATCCACACCAGTCTTGGCCAGGGACTCGAAGAGGCCTTCAGGGAAAACAGCTGGGAGGATTATAGCTAATGAATATGTTTTCAGTGAAATAAAGCTGATTTATGAACAACCCAAACAACTTAGTCCCTCAAACTTTTTTTAAATAAGTTCAGGAGGGAGTTTAGATGTACAAATGTCTTACCTGTCCTTCCAACTTCTGAGCTTAAAGGTGATCAGGTGAACAGGAGTATGCTGGCCTGAGACTAATTAAGGAGCATGCTGACTTGTACTTTAACATAGTTGAGGCTGGAAACCAAAGCTCTTCATCTACAACAGGTTCACCTCTTCATTACAGTGAAGTTCTCATCCAGGTCTGTTATTGCACTGAAAAGCTGAAACCCACACACATTTCCTGTATTTCCAGAACATTTTTTTCCTAATTAAAAAGTTACTGTGATCTCAGTTTCTCTCCCACACCTTCCTGTCTTGGGAGCCTGAATTATTCATCTATAGACTCAGTGCAGGGCTCTCAAGCTGCACTGTATTGTATAAGGCTCTGTTGACCTTGAACTTGAGAATTTGTATGTGTTATAATACGGATGTCATTAAAATATAACATTTACCTGCTGAGAACAACATTATACTATTTATGAAACCATATAATTTCAATAACTAAACTCAGCAAGATTTTATTGCTCTCTCCACCTGTAATCACAGAAGTGCTGACTCATCATTGGAGAGCCTCTCCTCACCAATGTACGGCTCTGCTGAAAATCTGCAGCGAGTCTTATTTTTTTCATCATTTCTATGTAACCTTTTTTTTTTTTTTTTTTTTTTTGGCAGTTAAACAGCCCCGTTCTAAAAGGTTATAATTAATTAAAAGCTCAAATTACCTCCAGGGAAACTTTCATGTTACAAAATTCTCTGTGCTTCCATGATTAGAAAAGGCTATATTTTTAATACCATGATGATAAATTAAAATTCATGAATGTCTTTAAAATTTTTATAGGTATTTTAACAGTCAATTTCACTTTCTCTGAAGATATACTTGAAGAAGACTTCTTTGATGTACTGACGTAAGTTCTTCCTTATTTTCTTATACCCTACTCTGGCTTATTTATTTTACTTTATGTCATATACCACACACACACACACACACACACACACACACACACACACGGTTTTCTCCTAAATTGTCCTTTACATCAGAATGCTTAAGTGATTTTGTGATTCTTTCATGGGCCTTTAGACATAATCAAATGACCACTTATGTTGTATTAAATCTTGCTTGCCCTCCCCCCTCAAAAGAGGGAAAGGGGAATAAAGACCCACCACTTGGAAATGGACACATAGTTCATCCAATCCCCTTTTCCCTTTGAACCACAAAGACAGCAAAGATGGTGAGATGAAAGTCCTGGAATGGCAGGCAAACGTCATTCACCTGCACTGCTGCCTCTGCATTCTCTCTCCCCACAGACTCCGTGCAGAAACGTGAGGTTGACAGAGCTAACAACTGCGAATGCCATTCTTATCTGAAGAAGTATTAAATCATTTACAAACTTTCTCTAAGCCGTTAGCCTCCATCATGTTCAGCAGCAGTTATTTCCACAGGTTAATGATGTATTGTATAAAGAATGATTTCCTTTTTATTCTTGGTGAATTTGCCTTTTAATTTCATTTAGCGACCATTTTGTCTTACACTATGAAACAGTGTAGACTTAAATTAACTCTCCAAAGATTGATAAAAATCGATGTCTGCTGGCTGCGCTTTGAACTATACTTCAACCTTATAAATGGAATTTATAAATGGAATTTGCTGTTTTCTTTTAAGAGGGAGGACCATAAAGAACATTTGGTTATTTTGGTAAAGGCAGGCTTCCCTTAGTAAAGGAGATGGTATGTTATGGAATGACGTTTATAACCTAATGTTATTTAGATAACATGAAGAAGAAGGAGAAGAGGAAGAAGAAGAAAAAAAGCCCAGCAGGATCTCAATGAGGGAAGCAAACCTGGAAAATAGGAAATCTGATAAAACATAAGCCACCCATTCTTGCTGAGTTGTTTAGGGCCTGCCCTTACCTGCTGGAGAACCCCCGGCAAGTCTGCTCAGCGAGAGGCAGCTGAGGAAGGCTGGCAAACAGATTTATTAATCATTTCAGGAAAAATGAAGACTGCCTTCCAAGACAACACCCTCTCCTTAGCTTCACAGACTCTTTTTAGGTTTTACTGTTAATAAGATTAAATAGGAGATGAGCAGTAAAGATACTAGAGCAGAGTTTATTATGAGAATAAGTACACATTAAGCATGGGTCTCCTCCACCACTCAGCTCAGCACCCTGTGTACACATTCTTCCATTCAGATTTTTTTTTTTATTGCTGTTTTCTTAGGGAGGAAAAGTCCTTGCTGAAAGTATGTGGCAGGCGTACATTAGTCATCTTTCCAGTGCTTTCTGTTGGATGGGGCCATGTATCTCTCCCAACTTTGTAGTTCTCTGCTAGTCGGGGCTGGAGCCTGCCACTGGCAGAAACCCAATCTTTTTGCAAATAAAGGAGCCATCTGACAACGTTGTATTTGCTGGGGCCTTTTTTGAGCCAATCAGAGACTGCCCTTGACAGAGGGGATGAGGAGAAGTTTATAATAGGATCAGTTTTGTTTGCAATTTGTTTCTAATAGATGCCAATAAGCCAGTTAACTAGGCACCAGTTAATGGACATTTTATTGTTCCTCCCCCACCCCCCACCCCCTGCGGAACACATGACCTTTCCTTAGAGGCATTTGTGATGCCTGAAAACATGTATCTGCCTCATGGTAGCCGGAGGGCTCTCTCTCCTCTAGGAAACTTGCTCGCCAGCCCTGTGTGGCCCACCAGGCCCCAATACTTTGATCATCCTGTCAGTGGGAAATTTACAGCAACGTTCGGGCTTTTGTTCCATGTGTATTTCTCCAAATATAATATCTCCCTCAAGAAATCAATGATAAGCTGTTAAACTAAAGAGCATGGTAACATCCACAGAGCAGTAAATTAATGGTCTTTTGTGGATAGATGGTTACAGATTTCATCATAAAAAATGGATAAAAGATTACATATCACGCAGAGCGAAACTTTTAATAACTCAACATGACTTTTCTTAATGGGTTTTATTCATTTTAATCATTATAGTGTCAATGATGATTATAGCCTTATTAGATTGTAGTGATTGAGGGGCCTGTTTATGAGATATTGAAAATCTCAGCCTGCTCAGAAGAGCTGGCGGCCTGTATGGGTTTGATGTGCAACTTCATCTGAAGGAGTAGGGCTTGTCAGGAGAGTTTCAATTAATACTTTTACTAAATTGTGCCTGTCTTTAGTGACCTAGGTCACAGATGACTTAAGGATTCCACAACATCAGCTTTTCAAAACAGTTGAGCTGCAGCAGTGTAAATCAAAGGAGGTCATGAGTGAGCTATGTGTTTAAAGAAGGTAGAGCCAGGAAAGGCCTTGGGCAAGGCATAAGTCCTTCCACCTCACTTTGTAGCCAGGGGAGTCCTCTTTCAGCCTCCATGGTGCCTTCCCCAGGAAGGAGTTATTTTAATAATGGGACAAAAAGTTGGCCACAAGAACCTGGAAGGTTCTCAGTTTTTCCTTCTATGTCTGGACACATGATTAAAATAAAAGCCAGGACTCCATTAGTAATGAATAAGGTGCTATTCCAGAGAAAGTCCCCAAACATAGCCATCCTAGGAAAAATTCATTATAATGAAGGTGTCAGTGATGTTCCTAAATTGAAAATAATATTAATAATAATAAATAAACAATTCCGCAAATGAGTACCTTCAGTGGGGCCAAGATCATAACACCATCCAGCTGATATCCTTGTGATTTAATATTGATTCTTCAGAATGTCTATTTCCATTACATGCAATTCTGTCACCTACAAATTATTCCAAATGTTTCAATGTAATGGAAGTCGTCTATAATAGGCCTCTGAGAAGCAATGTGTCACAGTGTCACATCAGGAGATCTGGGTTTGAATTTGTGCTACTTCCTTTACTACCAGTGGCTTTTAGCAGGTGACTTGAACTCTCTTAGTCTCCATTCCTTCACTGGTAGAAATAGGAATGATAATAATGCCTGTTTAGCCTATCTTTCTTATAGTATGACCAATAAACCAAATGTGTTTGTATTTGTGCTTATGAAACTCTGTTTTCAAGTTAATCTCTCTCTTTTTTTTTTTTTTTTTTGCGGTGCTGGGGATTGAACCCAGGGCCTTAGTGCTTGTGAGGCAAGCACTCTACCAACTGAGCTATATCCCCAGCCCTCAAGTTAATCTTTACATGTCTGCTAGGACTAAATGGTTAGGTGACCTGGCTTTTATATTGGGTCCTATATTGGGTAGAAAATGTCAAGTGATGTGATGAAGATCAGGAAAAGTCGAGTTTAATCCAAGGGTAAATGATTCAGTCCCAGACATTTATTTTATTATTATTATTATTTTTTTTAATGGTGCTGGGGGATTGAACCCAGGGCCTTATGCTTGTGAGGCAAGCACTCTACCAACTGAGCTATATCCCCAGCCCAGTCCCAGACATTTAAAAAAAAGAATATTATAAGTCAAAAGGAATCTAGGAATGCTTCTGTTTCCTTTTCTGGAGGGGAGGAGACCTGGATATTTTTAAAAAGGATAATGCAGGCCAGGAGAAATGGAAGTTCGTAGGAGTAGTCTATCTCCTGTCAGAAGGGCAGAGCTGAGCATTAGCTACAGTCTAGACCTCATGAAGGAAACAGGAGATAAATGGGAGTGGCAGAAGCCCAGAAATTTAGAATGGGAGAGAAAGGGGGGAGATGTGTGGAAGGAAGGAGGTGAAGAAAATCCACAAAGTTAGAAGAAATGAAGAGCTGGGGGGATGGGCACTGATGAGTAGCAGCTGGGCACAGAATATTAAGGGGGCACACCTAAGGAGGGAGGGGTGAGGTGGGGAAGAGCAGGGGCCCTGTGATGGACTGGTTCAATTCTTCTCCACTGTCATGATAGAAACCGCCTCTTCCCAGCTGTCAGCCTACTCAGTGTCCACTTACCTACCAAGGAGGAGTCCCTCTCTCACCCCAAGTCAGTCACATTCCATTTAGTTGGCATAAATACAGCCTCTGTAGTGGTTGGGAACACTCAAACAGCTTCAAAACATCATTGCCTTGGTGCACTCTCTTCTATTCTTGAGCTCCATGCTCTCCCTGTGAAATCCCATTGAAGCCTAAGCTTCCCTGGGCACCAGTGACTCCAGCTTCATCTTTAGCCCTGTTTTCTGCTGGGGCCTAGTCATCTTTGTCGTTTACTAAATGTACCTCTTTCTTACCAAACCTGCTTTTCCTCCAGATTTCCGTACCTTGGGCAGTAACATTCTCTACCCACATGACAGATTGTGGAGTCATCTTCCACTCCGTACCCTCACCCCCAACATCCAATCACCAAGCCCTGTCAATTCACATTCCTTATTGTGATTTTTTTTTAACGTACCTACAATTCTTTGCTACCCCCATATAGAGGTGACAATTAGACTTCTGCAACTGTTTGGACTCATAATTTGGTGACCATGACACCTTGTGACTTCCAAGGTTAAACCATAAATAATGATTCCGCTTCCACCTTGCTTTGTGGTATATCTGTGCTTAGTTCTCTGAGCCATGAGGCCTCTGTGTAATGGGGAAGCCCAAACTAGCACATGGGGAGGTGCCCTGCTGTGGTGCCCAGCTGCTCTAGCTGCACCACCTGCCTACAACTACAGACTCTACCCTAGCTGAGCCCTCTCCAAATTCCTGACCCAATGGAAGGATGACATGATTGTTGTTTCAATAAATAAATTCCTGGTGCACTGTAGCATAGCAGTAGTGACTGGACACTCAACATCTACTGCTCTCTCCCTTTCTACAACCACCACCTTAGGTCAGGCCCTCATCCCCTTGCCTGGCACAGTGGCTGGAACACAGATGGTCCAATCAGCATTTCTGGCTCAATGACAGTCAACTCCAATACAGCAGTTTTTGTGGGTGAGATGAGGACCTTACCTCTAGCGAGGCCAGAATTTTATCGCAATAGATACCTCCTTGCATTGTGAAACTGCTGATGTCTGACCCAAATGAATCTAGGAACCACCATGAGATATATGACTCCCTCAGAGATGAAGCAATAAAAAAGAAGTGGTTTTAAAAACAAGCATTATCAAGTACCATGAGAATGATTTTGGAAGTTTGCTTCAGATTACTCTTCCACCCTAATTACTTTGTTGTTGTCATCTGCTTAGTTGAAATCAGTTGCGTGAGTGTTTTTTCCAAAGGACAAAACAAAAATCGCCTTGTTTTTTCTTTTCATGCCAGCTGGTGCTCCCCAGCTTCCACTAGAGATTTTTAGGTTTTAACTTTTGTTAATCCTCAGGCAACCATAAAAGGATCCAGAGAGCTTCTGATTTACATGCACAGTGAGAAACCACCTTCTAGTTCTTATAGACTTTTGCAAGTTCCATTTTTCAATTTTATATATTGGAATGTAAAATTTCAACTGTTTTATAAATTGACTATTAATATTTAATTTCTTACATCATTGTATTGTTACTGGATAACCACAACTGCTACATGGAAGGATAACAGAAGATGCATTAACTATCAGTAGATGAGGACACAAAAAGATAGCAAAGGTAATATCCATGAAAAATAGTCTGTCAAGCAATGTCAGCCTCAAGAGCATGGATTTACAGTCACATACAGTAGCCACAATGGCTCTCATTGTTGATTCATCCTCTGATTACTCTGTTTTCACTGCAGACAAAATGGTCTAAATGAACACCAACATAATAAGTGAACTATCTATCATCTCTTTTATTTTTAATCCAAGCTAGGAGAATTGGCGGAAAGAGAACAGTAAACGGAGATTCCTGCTGGTTCTCTGTCATAGGATCCTTTTAAAACACTGAAGGCTCTTTGAATTATTTAAGACAGAGAATAGAAAGTAGGACTTGGCAGTTTTACTGAGGCTCAATGTCAAGTTCCTTCTCCACACTCCAACCACAGTCATCTCAGACTGCAGGGTTTATGTGGTTGTACAAAACTATCAGTGCAAGAAAATTTGCTTTTGGCGAAACAGAATGAATGGCCTAGTCAAGAACTGATGGAAGAGTCAAGAATGAGAACTAATATTGCAGGTGCAGGTTGAGGACTCAGAAATATTTTTGGTTAATCAGAGAACTGCACACAGATCCGTTTAAATGATTTTTCCTGGATGACATCTCTGGCAGGTGACACCCCACAGGCATCTTAAACCCACATACTTAAGACTTACTACATTCTACATTCTTCCCTATCCATCCCATAACATAACAAAACTAATGTTGTTCCTTTTCATCTTTTCTTTCTTGCCTTAATGGCACCATAATTTCCCCTTTATTGGGGTTCAAAACCTTATTTCTTGTTCCTCTGTCCATTTCATATATTCAAGCATTGCTAAAAAAACAAAACAAAACAAAACCAAAAAAACAGCTTAATGGTGAAGCAGATGAAGCTGAAGCTTTGGGGCCCTTCTTGTGCACAAGCCTTATCCAGGGTTCTGCCTGGGAAGTAAAGCACTGTAATATGTTCACAAGATGGCAGGTTTTGCCAAATGTAAATATTAAGATGTTTTAGCCTATGTCTCCTTCCACTCCAGCCTTTCCCCAGTCACGCCGCTTTCCCTCTTGTCAATGCCAGTTTGAAGATTGGGCAGAATCCATGTTGAATTGAGTTTAGGGATACATTATTGTGTTTCAATGGCAACAGTCATGTGTTTTGGAGACACTTCTCGTTTATATTTCATTATTGCTAGTTGTCTGAGGGCAGGAGATGGCTTCCAGTATTCTCCTGCATACTGTGCTGACTTAACCTGATATCCTACCCTAAAGGAGCAAGGCCAGAAATGTATCGTGCTGTGTAGATGTGGAGGAGGAACACGAGGTGAGTCTGCTGAGCTGTGGTCTGTGGAATGTCCTTTCTGTTCTCAGGCAGGTGCAATTGTAAGCAGAGGATGCACTTATTGATACCTGGTCAGTATGCTGGTTCTGTCCTATCAGGAATGTACCCTACAGTATAGTTTATGTAATTGTGAATGTATTATATTTTGAAAAAATGAGAATAATGAAAATAAAATTTATTAGCCTGTGTTTGTCTGTCACAGATATTTGTAGGAGGATTATAAATAATAAGCATATTGTTATGGTCTGGTTGTGAGGTGTCCCCCAAAAGCTCACATGTGAGACAGGAAGGTTCAGAGGAAAGATGATTGGGTTGTAAAAGTCTTAATCCAATCAATGAATTAATCCCTGATGAGATTAATTAAAGGGGTAGGGTATGACTGGAGGAGGTGGGAATTGGGGTGTGGCTATGGGGAATATATTTTATATCTAGAGAGTGGAGTCTCTCTCTCTCTCTCTGCTTCCTGATGATGCAAGTTGCTTCCCTTTACCACGCTCCTGCGCAATGATGTTCTGTCTCACCTCCAGCCCAGAGGAATGGAGCCAGCCTTCTATGGACTAAGACCTTTGAAACTGTGAGCCCTCAAATAAAACTGTCTCCTCTATAATTGTTCTGGTCAGATCATTTAGTCACAGCAGCGAAATAGCTGACTAAAACACATATCTATGATGACTCACATAGAAAAGAAATTTAATAGAAATGTTCAATTTGAAAACAATCCTAAAAATGTATATGATTTCACCAATAATGAGCTGTGAATCATAAGAAACTATTCTAACCTGTCTATAAGAGAAAGTAAGTTTTGATCAATCATGCCAGAGGAAAGATGAAATTATCTTTCTTATCTTCTCTTTAGAAAATTATGTCACAAACTATTTGTCCTGAAAGAATTAAGCAAAGAGTATATAGCCAAAGTGTGTCAAAATAAGAATTATGGAGTCTATCAGAAAGTTCATTAGAAACATAGGTTGTTTAGTGACATTAGTGGTATTTGTCATGTTTTCAGTTGTTTATTTCTTTTCTCTTTCTAAATGAATAATAACTTTGAGCTTAATATTTTATTTTATTATTTTATTTTATTTTATTTTATTTTATTTTATTTTATTTTACTCTACGTTACTTTACTTTAAAGCCCCCCCCAATTATATAAGCTTCACACCTTACCAAGCTTGGATTCACTGTGGCCCAGCCTATGGGTTCCTCTTTCATGATGATCCTCAACTCATTTCAGGTTTCCATCAGCCACCAACATCACCTTTCTCTCGGCTTCTTTACTTCTGGTATGAAGGGGTTCTCTGCACCTTCTGCTCCCTGTCTTCATCCATCTTCCTCCCTGATAACAGGCGACTTTTCTTAATAACAAGTACACCTATGTGGTAGCTGTTAGGTGCCAAGTACTTTACACATACTCTCTCCACTTTCCACAATCGCCCAAAGAAACAGATCTTTCTGCTTCCATTGTATACAGGAAATCAGGATTGGAAATGCTGGAATAACCTGCCCAAGATCACAGCAGGTGACAGAGGCAGGTTTCAAACTTAGTTTCCCCTGTTCTCCTTCAGATTGCAGCATGTGGCCTCTCTCAATTCTAAAGTAGCTTTCAGAAAAACTTGAAATCTTTAGCCTTCCACCACAAGATATTGGCTCTCTTCCAGCCAATGTGTCACCTTCCAGCCAAACAGAATTCTTGATGGTCCCCAATAGAACACATCTTTTCCTTGGTGCAGAACTTCTTCCTCTATAGGAATCCCTTCTATTTTCTGGAACCCTTGAATGCCAATTATACATGCCACCTCCCCAGTCTCCTGAATGGATGGGATGTAGCACCTTCTCTGTAGCTCCCAAGGCATTTCAGTTTTGTGGTACAAGATTATAGCATCTACTGAACTTCCTTTTATATGAGCCACATGGGTGCTCCCCTCTACATTGTTACCATGGTTCCATTGGAGAGTTTTTGTATTTTCATTTAACATCGTTAACATTTTCTTTATTTCTGCATCTTTGAAAATTTCCATGGTAAATGGCTACATGATATTCTATTTTGTTAACATAGCCTATTAGAATATTTCTCCATAGTTACACATTTTTTGTTTCAGTTTTTGTTAGTGCTTTTCTTATTGTTGCTGTTCATTACTGTCAAAGTCAGCCTTGGAAGAAATGTCCTTGGAATATAGATTTTTTTCCCCTCTATGGAATTATTTCCTTGGGATAAAACTCTAGAAATGGCATTACTGGATCAAAGGCATGACAATTTATGAATTGTATAACTCTGTTGCTTTCTAAAGGTTTTTATAGTACACTGTTATTAGTAGTATAATAGTTTTACCTTATAGCATAGGAGCATTGGATAAGATTACTATTTTTGCATCTAGAAGATAGTTTCTATTTTTGCATCTAGCAGATAGTTTTGTTTGATTTTTTTGAAACCAAATATCTTTCAAAATTAGGACCAACGGAAATAAAATGTCAGCTATGTTATGTGAATAAAATTGCTTTAAAATTTTGTAATTTTAAGATGAATGATGGAGGAAGGATACATATAAAATTTATGAATCTTTTGATAAAACTATCTGATATGAAATGTATCAAAATCTTCAAACCCATGAAACTTTGACCTGTCAACCAGGTTCAGTTGGCTGATTGGCTGAAGATTTGCAGATGCAAAATATTCCCACTATGCCAGATGTGTAATTGGACAGCCACTGCCAATTAAACAAGGCAGGAAATTAAAAGGGTCCAGGAGATAATTGGTTCTCCAAATTAGTAACTCAATTGGTCAAAATTACAATACCTGTTGAAGTTACTTTAAATTATGCTCCAATAGTAATTAGAGGCTTTGCCTCATGTTCTATGAAATATTTCCCTTTGCCGATGAAGTACTAAGGGACTGGTAATTTAGGCAAATAAATGATGATTGCCTGATCAAAGTCGTTAAATTAATATAAAATGTAATGGTAGTAAATTCTCCAATAAAAGAAAATGGTTTAATATCTCTATAGGGAGGTAGCCAAAAATACATTCTGCAAATATTTGGATACATTTTCATAAGGTCCAGCAGCCCATTCCATTTTGCAGAGTGGTTTGATAGGTTCATAGAGCCATCTTTTTTCTTTTACTATGGCAATAAGTAATCGTGTCTATTCCATGCCTTTGTCATACCTAATTGCCACTTTATTGTTCCCGAAGGGCAATTGGATAAAGACTTTTAAAAAGCTGAATTTAAAATAACGAGTAAGGATTAAAAGAAGGAACCCAGAGGTTGCGAGCCTTTGGAGGACCGATGCTGTTTCCTCGGGTTGTATTTTAAGGTAATAAGCAATAGCTCTCATAATCACACATGTTGGGAGTGACTGTGCTTTTTCAAGATGTAAACTTTAAGGACATCATATTGACCCCCATGGTGACCTAGGCAGCATGCCCTCAATCTCTTAGATACCATGAGCTGAACTTCCATAGGCAACACTGTCATTCCTTAGGGGGAAAATCCTCCCATTGTAGAGCAGGATCCACAAAGGAAAATGAGTGAAACAGATACAGTTACTTCACATGCTGGGAATACCACCTAATATCCTACCACTGGGAGTGTGATAGGGTATCTGGCATCCTAACTGTGACTCCTGGTTGCTGTATAGAAACATTTATGGTACACTCCCCACACCCTAGAACAGAGCTTTCTGGAAAGCATTCTCTTTTTTTTTCACTAAAGTGAAAAATTGGTAAGTACCTACTAATTGCAAGATCAAGTTCTGCACCAATGATGCTTTTGCATAGATGAATAATTTGGCTGCCTTGAGCAACAATTTTGGTCAGAATTATTCCTGGAACACTGAGACCTGTAACATTGATTAAAAATATAACCCCAGTTGCTGCAAAAACAACATAAAAGTGAAATGTGAATTTTGAAATATTTTTTGACAGTGAGAGTTTTTCCTGGATCCTGGGTGACAACACCTAGGAAGGAGGCCTTGCTTTTTCTGGGTTTAGAACTTATGAACAGTTGGTGAGGCTGCGCCTTCTTCATTGCAATTCCAATTGGCCTACCCCAAGTGAAACACAAAATCGTATTTTAAAGGGGTGAGCAGATGCTTTGAAAATGTTTTCAAAATAAATGTGCTGAATGTCAGTTTGGTTTCTGGGTTAAATTGCCTCTAAATTACCCAGTTCTAAAGCAGCATTTCAAAGCTTCGGGAAGCCCTGTCTGGGGCCTGTCTAGACCTCAGGATTGGCCTGGTTTGTTTTAAGGTTTCAGCAAGGGCCTGGCTGGCTGGGTTTGCCTACTGTCAGGGGAGACACATGTGTGAGACGTGATGTAGATTTCTAAGGTACTGTTTTGTTTTGTTTTGTTTCATTAATACTCTGTGTGGAAAAAATAATTTTAAGAGTGATATCATGGTATATTTCTGGAATTGCATCATTCTTTGGCTTTGGAGCTTCTTAAGTGAAGAGGAGCAAAGAAGTGGATCAAAAGCAGTGATCCAGTGGCACCAGAGGTCTGGATTCTAGTCTTACACCATAACTAACCCACTGTGGGATTTTGGAGAAATCTAGTTTCCATTTCTAAAATGAGGCAATTGGAATATAAACTCTCTGTGTCTATGACATTACAAAAAGCACTGACAGGTTTTCTAAATTTTATTATATGCTATATGTTTTTACTGAAAAACAAACCAACAATTCAGCAGTAATTATTTACGGGGCAAAGCTACAACTTAGAAAAGACAGCTGGGCAGTCCTGAGTTAGTAAATATGGGTTTATGAGACTCAGAAGCTCATTGCAATGGGGGCATTGAGCCAACCGGGTTATGCATCTGTCACGATTGGTGTGACGAAAGAGTCAAACTGAATATACACTTTTAAAACATAGACATGCATTGGTTATTTTTTTAAAATAGAGTTTTGGAGAGAACTTGGGACATTGATCAAATCAATTAGCTCATACCCTAGCAGTTCTGCTTTGCATGCATTTGACGGGTTGGAACATTCGTGAATGGGTATATTTAAGCCCCAGTCAGGGCTGGATTGTGTAACAGTCTGGCGTGTGTGACTTCTACATTTCTTTAATTACTACTTCATGCAGCACCTGCAGTACATGTTGAGCCCTGTGGGTCTTGTGAGCACCTCACACTGTAGGGATGGAGGGGTCACTCATGTCTGCTGCCTGATCCTTTCAAGTTGAACAAAGCAGGTGGGTTAACAAATGGGTGCCAGGGCACTGGACATCATACTAGACCCTGTCATTTCAGCCAACAAAGGAACCCCCTCAGCAGCAAGAGCCTTTGCAAACCAGCTATGAGCGAGGAGGCTCACAAGCCTCCCATGCTGCTGTTGCTTCTGGCGTCTGCAGCCTAAAGTGTACGGTTCCAGCCGCCTGAGAATACAACCTCATCCACGCTGAGCCATCTTCACAGGCTCTGCTTAGAGAAGATGAGATGAAGTTTTTTCAGTAACTGCAAAGACCACCATTTCATCTTGAATATTGAACAAACTCATTGGCTAATTTTTAAACTCTCTTCTTGAAGATTGAGGTGGTGGTGTGATTTTTCTCTCAAAATAAATCTGTGAAGTTGGGTGTGGTGGCACACACCTGTAATCCCAGAGGCTTGGGAGGTGAAGGCAGGAGAATCACAAGTTCAAGGCCAACCTTAGCAATTCAGCAAGGCCCTAAGCAATTTAGCAAGACCCTGTCTCAATATAAACAATGAAAAGGGGCCAGGAGTGGTGGCACACGCCTGTAATCCCAGCAGCTTGGGAGGCTGATGCAGGAGGATCATGAGTTCAAAGTCAGCCTCAGCAAGTTAGTGAGGCACTTAGCAACTCAGGAAGACCCTGTCTCTAAATAAAATACAAAAAAGGGCTGGGGAATGTGGTTCAGTACTTAAGTGCCCTGGGTTCAATTCCTGGTACCAAAAAAAAAAAAAAAAAAAAAAAGTGTATATATAATATATATTTAACTCTGTCTCATAAAAGAATTGATTATAGAATGAAGAGTGAAAATCTGTAAGAACGATGGTTTATTTTTTTTTAAGTGGAAGTGAAATTCACATAACATTTAACCATTTTATTTTTTTTTAACCATTTTAAAGGGTTCCATTCCATGGCATTTAGTTCATTTGCAATGCTGTGCCACCACTCTCTCTCTCTAATTTCAAAACTTTGTCCTTACCCCAGAAGAATGACCCCCACCGGTTGAATAGTCACTCCCCATTTGCTCCCTCCCCCATCTCTTGGGGGAACCACGAATCTACCTTCTGTCTCTGTGGATTGGACTATTCTGGATATGTTTTATGTTTTGAGGGGCTCCTTTTACTCCAAAGTGCTTGGCTCCCAAAGGATGTGAAGGAAAAGAGCCTGTCTCTGTGTCTCCGTGATTATTAAATATTTACCTGTCAGGGCCTCCTGCTTCCTTCCCTGAAGTACCACCACCTGCAGACCACAACAGGCTGCCCAGCGGCTCCAAGAAAGCTGCCCAGCAGCCTGGCCCAGCGGGAAAGAATGATGTCCATTTAGAGTTCCAGGAAAGGTGTAAGTAGGGCCAAATAAAATGATTTTACTTGGAATTTGGCCACATTCAAGGGCTAATTAATGGGGATTATGAACAAAGTGAGGAATGTGCTCTTGGCTGCCACCGAGTTATCAGCGTAGTAAAGTATGGCCTGAGAGTTTCCTAACCTCTGCAGAAGGATGCCCTTGTGCTCCCAGCAACATATTGAATCTGTTAAGTGCTGAAGAAAACTGGACTCTCAGAAAAGGATGCAGAGTCTTTTATTCACTCGCTACTGCAAGGTTGCTGCTTAAATCTGGGAACTGGGACATGTGACGCTTTGATCTTAAATCTCAGAGGAAGGGGTTTGGTTAGCAGACTCTGTTAGGATGCCATTCTGAGGCTTCAAAAAGCCCTAGTGTGTGTGTGTAGCGGGGGGATCATCTACCTTTACCCCCTCCTAATTTGGACATCTACCAATTCTTACAGTTAAATTGAAAATATTCTGGGTTGAAGGTATAGCTCAGGGGCAGAGCACTGGCCTAGCATGCATGAGAACCTGGGTCCAGTCTCCAGCACTCAAAAAATTAAAAATACAACATTTTTTTTTTAAAAGAGAGAAAGAAATTATTTGTACACTGGTACAAAACGAGAAAAGGAGATATTTACAAACCAAAAAGATCTGCTCTGTGTTTTTATTTCTTCATTAAGTGGTTTATAAACTTGGAAACTCAAGGATTGCTAGGCTGGAAAGAGATTGGGAAAGCAACAAAAAATGGAAATAAATGTCTTTTTTTCCTACTCCGGTCATCATTCTTCAGTGAGAAAAAAATTCCCAAATACTGGTCCATGTTTCAGGATCATTTCAGCAATCTCAATAAACTCACTTCCCTTTCCTTACTATTCCAGCACCTGGTCATTTCCCCCTCTAGAATCAAGTAGCAAGTTGCACTGTATATGGAAACACATGAATTTTTATCCAAAACCTGTGATTTTTTTGCGAGTGGACTCTTTTTTAGAAAGTAGCATTGTACATAAAAATTTGAAAATTGCCAACCCATAATTTTTAAAAGTACCTTGCCTTCCACCCGAAAGTCATGCCCAGGTAATACCAAGAAATGAAAATCTTTCTGGGCACAGTGGCACACACCTGTAAACCCAACGGCTTGGGAGGCTGAGGCAGGAGGATCACAAGTTCAAAGCCAGCCTCAGCAAAAGTGAGGTGCTAAGCAATTCAGTGAGACCCTGTCTCTAAATAAAATACAAAATAGGGCTGGGGATGTGGCTCGGTGGAGTGCCTCTGAGTTTAATCCCCAGTAAGAAAAAAAGAAAACCCTATTCTTTTCCATGTATATAACTTAAAATTTGGCAACAGCAAACTTTACTGAAATTTTCTGTATTGCATGGGGCCTAAACATTGTTTTAAGAGAAAAAGGGAAGGGTACAAGCAAATGGGAATATGGTCTCTTTTACAACTCTCAAATGAGAAGGGGAGCTATTTTGCATTTCCTCAAAATATAGAAAAAGCTGGGGCAGGTTGGGATGGGATATGTAAAGGGCAAAGGATGGGGAAGGGGAAGAGGAGGAGGGGGAAGGAGAGAAGGAGGGGATTGAAGATTGGAAAAGGGAAGCAAAAGAGAAGGCTGTCTACAGGGATTTCCCAAAGAGCACTTGGGGCAGTAGAAGTATTAGGTATCTGGACACAGAAGAGTTTACTGGGATTGGTGACTGTTTTCCAACTAGGACTTCCTCCAGGTAGGAGTTTGGCCTGAATGGGCATGTGCGATGGCATGGAACATTTTGTTTAGAAGGCCCACATTTGGTTTGGGACTCTCTGAGATCCTTCATAATCTTATTTTGGAGCTTGGGCTTTGTGCATGACATCAAATGGGACACTGAACTTGTACATGAGGTGATGCCTGCAATATTCATGTTTTCTGTTAAGGAAAAAAATTTGCTTAAGAAGCTCATGATATCTCAACAGCGCAAGATGCAGATGGAACCACAATATGTGGGAATTTAACAAGATTCAAAATGAGTGCAGTTGTTGCTCAGTGTCCATGGGGGATTGATTCCAGGGACCAGAATCTGAGAATGCTCAAATCCCTCATATGATGTGATGTTGTATTTGCATATTTCTACACACAACCTTCTGTATACTTTGAATCATCTCTGGAATATTCACACTAACAAACACAATTTGAATGCTGTGTGAATCAATAGTTGTTATACTGTATTGGTTAGGACCTTGTGTCAAGAAAAAAGTCTGTACCTATTCAGAATAGACATAATTGACTGTTCTCCAATCTTTTGGATCTTGATTGGTTGAATTTGAGAATGAAGAAACCATGACAAGAGAGGCTACCTGTACAAGGTAAGTGTGTTACATCTACACCAGGCAGAACTGAGAGCCCCAGAGGTCATGCTCTCCCTGGTTTCCATTCAAAAACTTGCTTTGCAGAAAGAAGTAGTGAAGTTCTGAGCAATGCTGGTGACCAAGGAACCTGATGGTTTCCTTTCTTATTGGTATCATTTCCCTCTAGTAGAAGCCACTTAGTCTGAATATGATGACTAAGGGGGAAAGAGGGCCATTCACAGTTCCTTTCCTTTTCAGACCTTCCTGCCTCAGTAAGCCCAAGGCAGATGCTGGTGGAATGTGCACTTATCAAGAAGTGAGAGAAACCCTGCTGAGTTTGTTTTGTACAACATTCTCACTATTCTGGCAAGAACAAAATATGTGTGCCTGATTCTTGAAGCAGTACTTGTGGAGTAAGCTAAATGATCTTACATGTGCATTTAAGTGACATTGCACAATATAAGAATAAATGGTAAAATTCATGCTAATAATTTTTATGTTTAATTTTTCTTTATTTATATGATATCACATAGCAAATATGAGCATACTATGGCAAGTACAGAGACCAGAATAGAAAGGAAAAAGCTTTAAAGCTTAGTACCTTTAATGACATTTCTCTTTGCTTTTTTTTTTTTTTTTTTTTTTTTTTTTTAAGGATTGAACCCAGGTGTGCTCAGTCCAGCGCCCCCTT
>JAJEJO010000554.1:910321-1014133 GCA_020662805.1 Glaucomys volans
GGATCTTGCTAAGTTGCTGAGGGCCTCAATAAGTTGCTGAGACCAGCTTTGAACTTGCAATCCTCCTGCCTCAGCCTTCTGAGCCACTAGGATTACAGGTGTGCACCACCACATCTGGCTCCCTTTGTTTTTTAAATAAGGAGACCCACTTTCCATTTTGCACTAAGCTCCCCAAATTATGCAGCTGGCCTAGGGGAAGGTGTATAGGGATGGTGTGGGAGCTGGAGGGGTATAGCTGGAACTGCTAAACCTATCAATTATATTTTTTAAAATGACTCTTAGTTCCTCAATGAGACATTTCCTTCATTTTTCTTAATGATTTCCCTTAATACCAAAGCCATGGGCTGGGATATGGCTCAGTTGGTAGAGTGCTTGCCTCAAGTGCACAGGGCCCTGGGTTTTAATCCCCAGTACCACAAAAAAAAAAAAAAAAAGGAATACAAAAGCCATGTTTCTCCTCCATAGCACTTCACCCAGGGTATATTTCCATGAGGTAGGCCTGTTTTTGGTACCAGACCAGTAGCACCTGTCCTGGGCTTCTTCTCCTAGGGCCAGTTCAAGGGCTGAGTTCTCATGTTCCCTCTGTTCTTTCTCTGGAACTTGGTTGGGTCCTATGAATCTCAGGTTGGAGTTGGTTATTTTATAGTCCATTAAAGTATTTTATAAAAACCATTAAAAAACACAATCATGTAAAAGTAAAACAACACAGTAATATAAAAAGGGTTTTTAAAAAAACACATTTTGGTGACTTTTCTCAAAGACCTAAAAACCAAAGTCAGGTATTATTATAATTTCAGGTGTCATTATTCATATTGTACATTTGTTTTTATATTTACGACTCTGTGGGACTTACTAATCTCAGAGCTATAATACTTTTTATAACTGTAAGTGGAAGCTGTTCTGCAGACTTGATTTGTTTGTCTTCTGTTAATTTATTAGTTTGTTCTATGTATTTTATAAAATCCAAACCTTGAGAAACAATTGTGTTCCATATTCACTTTCAAACTTAAGAAATGGTGAGATGCGTTTCATTTATATTCTTTATTATTCATTTGACTTACAAAGTATATAGGCATGAAAATTGCTTGTCAGTTTTACTATGGAAAGCTCTAGCTTCTCTTCAGATTTTTTTATAATCACTCACTTTCCTCTAAGAAAATTCCCTGGATTGGGGGAGATCTTTTGCAGAGAAGGATTCTGTGTGGACTTCCAACCCTTTAGCCTAGATGATGGTAGGATGTGAAGTCAGAAAATGACATATTGGAGTAGGAATCAGTGGTGCTCCCTCCCAAGTCTATATTAAAGCACTTTCCATTTTAAATATAGCAATAAAATATCAGCCTCGAAATGCCTGATAAGGATAAAAGCAATAGATCCAAATCCAATCTAAGTCTGACACTGCCAGGAACAAGAATTCACATTGGTAAGTCAGGACTCATTTATGGGGCCATAAATGGGTGGGCCAGCTATAATTTGGGTATTAAACTTGTAAAATATATTGATGGTATGGAAGAGCTAAATAAATAATTTACTACAAGAAAATTGGAAATCTTTACGTGGCACTTAATTGACCAGTTGGTCTCCCAGATTCTCGAGGCTCCTCATTTTGCATCTGTGACTGTCTCATAGGCCGGGTTTTTTCTTTTCCTCACTTGAGTTTAATTTCTCTCTGCCGTGAATGATCACAAGTTAGTGCATTTCTGAAAACACACACGGTTTCCATTTAAAATTCTGCCAATCTATTACATGCCTTTGACAATTTCATTTACCTTTTAGGAGGATAAATGTACCCCACGTTCCTGTTCCAGGATTAGACAATTTTCTTTCCAGCCCCCAAAAGCCTGTTAAGTACCACATCTCCAATTCCGGTTCTCAAAGCAGAACAGAAGGGGCTTCCACGAGAGACTTTTAAAAAATTACTGAATCCTTTTGTTTGGTATTTTGGAGAGTTGCTGAATAGGGAGAAAAATCATTCTAGAAAGCTCTATCACTGTCTCCCTATGTCTACGAGATGCTAAGTACAATTGGGGAAGGGAGCAGGAACGCAGGAAAACTCAAACCAGCTGTTATTCATATACATGTGCACAGGCAAATAAGCAGATTTCTTGGACAGACTAAATTTATTTACTTGAAGAGCAACAGTACCTCATAGATGTATAATAATTATATGTTTCAAAAGGCCTTCACACCTTTTATCTTTTCAACCTTGTGGTGTTTCCAAAGTAAACAGGACTGCTATTACAATGGCCAATTTTACAAGATGAGAACATTGAGGTTTGGGGAAGTTGGGATTTGCACCAAGTGATTTAATACATTAAATAATCAGGCAGGAGCTAGGGGCCCCATTCTTCAGACTCTTCTATTGACTATAGTGTGAAGGGCTATTTTGTGCTTTTCTGCAGTCCATGGAAAGGTTGACTTGAATAATAAGGAATTGCATTGGTTTGTATGTGGGAAGTCCAGAGTGAGTGAGCTTCAGGCTCAGCTGCATCTAGGCTTAAACTCTTCCTTGGCAGTTCTTTCTGCTCTGTGCTCTTCAGGGAGCTGACTTTGGCTTCAGGCTGACTTTCATCATGGCTGCAAAATGGCAGTTGGAAGCAATGGAGGCTGTACATTTTCTAGTTCATTCCCTTAAAGGTAAGAGAACCTGATTTCACCGTTTATATTTCTTAAAAACAAAGTAGAGCTGTTCTAGAAACTTCCAGCAACACTTTCTCTTCTTCCAAATTGAAGAACAGGACATCCTCAATGGCAAGGACCACAGGATTACTTTGATTAACTTAGTTGAATCAGAGCCCATCCTGAGTCACATTAAATATTCAGAGGAGGGAATACACCAGAACAAAATCTGGTATGAGAAGAAAGAAGTAAGAATGGGTGCTGTATGGACAATCCACGGAATCCTCTAAGTTATAGGATTTGGGTAGGCAACGAATTTGAGAAAATCCTTGTGAGGTAGGACAAGGTGGCAAAAACAGACTTTCAAAGTTTGAGCAGAGGAAGTGACTAAACAACTAAGTTCTTGTTGTTTCAGTGTGCCTTGTGCATTTCCTTATCATATTCCCCTGGCAACATCCCTGCTCTCCCACAGGGCTCTTGTTTGGCCATGTCTAAAACCTGGATTCTTAGAGGCACAAGGGCTTGACTCACCCGGAGGAAGCCCAGAGGTTGGCAGAAGCCCTCACTCCCCAGAGGCCCTAACTTCATGCTATACTAGACCCCATTTCTTTTTTTTTTTTTTTTTTTGGTACTAGGGATTGAACCCAGGGGCACTCCACCACTGAGCCACATCCCCAGCCCTTTTTGTATTTTATTTAGAGACAGGGTCTCACTGAGTTGCTTAGGGCCTCACAAATTGCTGAGGCTGGCTTTGAACTCTCGATCCTCCTGCCTCAGTCCCCAAGTGCTGGGATTACAGGCGTGCGCCAGCGCGCCCAGCTTAGACCCCATTTCTAAAGGGAGAGTGCACAGAGAAGTTAACTATATAGAATGTTCCAGGAGGGAAGGTTGATGAGAATTCATTGTTTCCCCTGAATTGAGGCTTGACAGACCATAATATTCACAAACGTGCTAATGGTTCCTTTACCAGCAATGTCTTTTCCTCACACCAAACCACGGTCCCAGCCACTACCTCACTGAGGAATAGGGCTGTATAGCTAACACAATTCCATCTACCCTCCCTGACAATGTCCTCATCGAACAGTACATAGACTAAGGAGATTTTATATTCTTGTCTGGAGTATCGCTGGTGTGCAGCAGGTGACAGGCTGGCTGCTAAACCCAGCCTGGCCATATGCACCAGGGCCTGATGAGCCAGATCCCACAGTGTGGGAATGCATGCTGGGAAGCCAGGGTTGACTCTGGTGCCCACTGGAGATGCCAAGGTGGGGGCACAGTCTCCTTTAATAACATCACATGTCTTCAAGTGGAGCATGCGTTTAGGCAATGGAAAATACTTTCTCTATAGGCCTTTGGTTTGGGTAGTAATAAAAAGCAAGGAACACAACTCCAAACCCCAAACACTATGTCTTTTTAAATGAGGTCTGAGACTTAGTTATTCACGTGTGACTAGCAGGACTGGTGACATAATTTGCAGGACTCTGTGCAAAATGAAAATGTGGACTCCTTGTTGAAAAATTATTAAGAATTATAAGACAGTGACAGCAGAACATTAAATCAAGCACAGAGACCTTTTAAGCATGGGGCCCTATGCGACTGCACAGGTCTCACACTCCTGAAGTCAAACCTGATGGCTCAGCTCTTAAAGTGACAGAACAAAATTTCCTATCACTATAGACTTTATTTCTTAGCTCTCAATAGTGATTTTCATCCAAAGATCTCAGAATATTGTAAACTGAGTTATTTGGATATTAAGAATTATTTTACTCAGAGGGGGCAGAGCCTAAAGTTAGATTTAAGAAAAACTGAGAGTGCATATATGTAATTGTTCATCGGTTTTTGCTCTGGATTCAGTCTTGGTTTGTTGGAATCAAAACTGGTTTGATTCTGCTTTCATCTCTGAATGGCCCTAAATGAATCACTGATGTCTCAAAGTCATAGTCTCATTTTCTATAAAGCAGGGATAATTATAGTGCCTGCCTTATTGGACTGCTATAGGGATTAAACGCAATATTGAATGTATGGTACTTAGCATAATGACTCACTCAAAGTAATTGCTCAAGAAATATTAGCAGTTGTCATAATAATTATTAACAGTTCCCAGGGAGAAGAGTTAGTTAAGGACTGGGAATTCTCCAAGGAGGTTTTAAGGTCAAGGATGTCTTAGATCTTCTTGATTCTAGATACCACTACAAATTTTGTTGTTGTTGTTGTTGTACTGGGGATTGAACTCAGGGGCACTACTGAGCCACATCCCCAGCCCTATTTTGTATTTAGAGACAAGGCCTCACTGAGTTGCTTAGGCCTCACTTTTACTGAGGCTGGCTTTGAACTCTTTCTTGCCTCAGCTTCCCAAGCTGCTGGGATTACAGGCATGTGCCACCACACCCAGCTAGCAATTTTTAAATGTTTATTTTTTTTCCCAATATGCTCTTTGTAATAGAAAATTCTGGGAAAAAATGTTAAAATTTTCCTGTTAAGTGAAGTAATCATTCAAAGGTAACTTCCGTTGGTATTTCAACATGTTTTCCTCAAATTTTCTTTCTTTGTGTATAAATGTTAGTTTATCTATAGTTTTATATTCTGCCTCCCCCTCCCCCTGCCCCCAACATTACATGGCCTTCAAATTCTTTTATGATAGCTTAGTTCTACATTTGGAAGAGATTCCATAATTTCTTTCCCTAGCTCTTGGACTTTTGCTTCCATTTTTTCTACCCTTATAGGTTACATTGCTGTAAACAATCATGTGCATGAACCCTGGTCTCCTCTGACTCTTGGAGAAGAGTTCTTTCTCAGGCAAGGGTGAGGATTAGAACTTCTTTAAGCCTCCTGATCCACCCTGTATTTCCAAAAAGATAGCACCACTTTCTCTCCCAGTGGGTGTGGATGGGGGGATCCTGTCTTTTGAGATCCTCTCCAACTTTAAATATTATCATTATTTGCAAATATCTGACCATTAGATAGGCACAAAGTGCCTGCAATACTTCGTTTTGATTAATAGTGAGGGTAGACATGTTTTCAGGTTTCTTGAGTATTTGTGACTCTGTAAGTTGGAAGTTCATGGCTCTTTGCCTGTTTTTCTGTTGGCAAATTTGCCGTGTGTGCTATATTATTTTCAACCATGTCCCCACATTCTCTCATCTTCTCCTAATAATACATACCATGTACACCAAGCAGTTTTCTGTAGTAGTGCATCTTTAGTACTAAGAACATACAGATCCCAGTGTGCAGTGGGAATGATAAGATGGTAAGCTATTTAACAAATGTAGCTCAGATAGCTCCTATCCCCACTGCAGTCAGATTGGATAAACTTATCTTTCTTACAAATAATAGCAATACTAATTAAGAGCACTTGTACTTCCAAAATTTCTGTCCTGAACACATATTAGCTTTATTATCTCTTTTAGAGCAAAAGTAAATAAAAACAAATTCAAAGACCTAGCGATAATTAGAAAATGCCTAGAATATTTTTGCTTCCTATGATGTAATAGAGCTGAAGTTACATATTGAATTAAGTCTTTGACAAGTAACAAATGAGCTACAAGTAACTGCTCTGTTGCAGTTTTAGTCTTCAGAAAGTCAGGCCTTGGGGTTGCCCGTTAGCAAAGCTCTGTCACGTGGAATGTAAGGCTGTGGGTCCCACGATAAGACTTTGATTCAGCTATCCCTGGGTCAAGTCATGTGGCCTTCTGTTGGTGTGTGACCCTAGAATTAACATTTTGTGCTTCAATTTTGTAGGTTTAAAATGAAAACAATGGTATCTTCTGAATACGGCTATTGTAAGAAATAAATGAAATAGGGTAGTTGATAGAGCCGCAGGCAACAGGTGAGATTTCAAAAAATGGATATTGTTGTTATTGAGTCAAGCTGGTGCCAAGCCTACTTGAATGAGTAAATTGGATCCAGTGACAGCAGGGCTAGTGCAACCTTATTTTATGCCTCTTGTACCTTCACCCAGAGTCTGCGATGTCCAGGGATAAAGTTAGCTGTGATCACACCTACCCACATAATCTCAGGGATGCTGGGATGGGACAGGAGCCCCATGTGGCTGTGTGTCCGTCCCCAAGTCTCTCCCAGCTCACTGGCTCTCTGCCTGTCTCACACAGCAAATGTACAGTCCTCCCTCTCAGCAAACTGTATGTAGGGGAGGAAACAGAACTTTTCTTTGACCCATCTGATCTCTTTGGGTGGGGCCTCTGTGATAAATACAGATCAGAGGAGAAAAGCACACAAGTTTATTTACTCTTAAGTTGTATGTCACATGAAAGTCTTCACTAGGAAATGAAGAAGCAGTGAAACCTGGTGTTTTTATGTTAGGTTTGATGAAGAGTGGAGAGTTGTGGAGAAATAAGACAGGCACAGCTCTGAGCTAAATGTTATAAACTGGGGGAAACCTAGCCAGGCTTGTTCCTGTAGGTTTCTCTCAGCGTCCCTGTGTCTCCAGGGTCAAGATGCTTCTTTCTTTTGGGGATGAGACCCTCACCTTTCACCTGAGGGTCTGTGACCTGCCTCAGGAGGTCAGAAAGCCCTTCCCATACATTCTGTTTCCAAACTCCTTCAGCTCAAAATATTCAACACACCCAGATGCCATACTTTGGGGTAGTTAGTGTGTCCCGAACCCCATGATGCACAGGATGGAGGGTATACATTAGTTGATCACTCTCAACTCATTTTCATTACATAATGCATGGCTGTGACCACAATATAGTTAAGACAACTAGTTGGAAGAGGATTGGTGGTCATCAGTGGAAAGTTTAAATTAAAGAATGCATTCCTTTTAAATGAAAATTACTTTTAGGCACATTTTTTTTTATTAGAATTAAGCACTGGAAAGCAGAGATTCTACGAGGCCTGCTTGAATCAACCGACAGACCAACTATGATTAAGGTAGAGTCCAGGGCTGCAGCCAGGGGGCTGGAATCCTTACAGCAGCTCTCTCCCGATCGGATGGGCAGCCCTATCACCCTCACACTGGCAATGAGTTGCAGCAACTCTAACATAGGCAAGGGAAAGGGACACCTTCCTGTCCTCCCGCTGCTGCATCAATTGAGACTATCATCTAATGGGCAATTTGGCATTGTAAAGATTGACCACCTAACCCACTGTGTATCCCCAGTGAGGACACTTTGAGATGCAAGTCATAGAAAACCTAGATAAAAATGACTTAGACAAGAAGGAAATTCATTATCTCACATACCAAGAAATTCAGTTATGCAAGGTCCAAAACATGTTAACGGAGGGCTCCACGATCACCAGGGCCCAATGCCCTTTCTGCCTTTATGCTCTGTAATCCCCAACATGTTGGGGTTGTCCCCAAGATTAATTCCTTATGGTCACAGTATGACTACAGCTGTCTCACTGGACAATGTTCAAAGACTGAGTGTCCCTTTCTTGTGTCCTTATTGAAGAGGGAAAAAACATCCCAGAAGTCCCTTTGTCTGCTCAATTCTGAAATGTTCCCTCATTGGCTCATTGACTGGCATTGTATCAGGGACCTATTCCAAACCCTGTGATTGGCAAGCAGAACGGAATTCCACCGTTTGCTTGGGGCTGGGGGGAAATGTGGCTTCCTCTGAAGCACAGGCCTTCCCAACATCTGAATCAGATGTAAGTTCAGTTAACAAGGGAGAAGCTGGGGCGTTTTTGCTGTCTCAGCCTCCAGTAGAATCTGCCATCCTCTTTAAGGCAAAGCTTTCTGGAGTTTTCCTTAACCCAGCACATGTGGAAAATTCTAATATTTGGATGGCACCCGGGGATAAAAGGAGCTTTAGTATGGAGCTCAGTGAAAATAATCACTGCTTTTTCTTTGTTATGTAATTATGATAAGAAAAATAAAATGCAAAGTACTAAAAAAAGATATTAAACATTCAATGTACATAAAACTTCCAAATAAAACCTTTTCAAGTTTTAAGATTAGAAACCTGAGCTTGCTTATATTTTTCTATTTCAGGTTTTATATTTGAAATGGCTACACCAACTCCAGATCAAGACTTCTTTTAGTGATGATCTCAAATTCCTCATAGTCACAAAGAGAAAACTTTATCCTCAATGTGGGTCATAAAAAAATTTAAACCATTTTTATCACATTCAAACACTTTCTACAGTGGCAAATCTCTTAAAAAAAATAGGCCTTCTTTTACTTTCACTGTCAAATACGGCATTGACCTTTCTTTTGTTAATGAAATTAAGTTTCAAACACATTTGAAGATTTTCACAGCAAGTTTTTGAAAATAATGAAAATGTTCTAATGTATGTATGGAATGTCAGAACAGGCATCATTACCTAGTCTAGAAGCTGCTATGAGGGCACTTCAGGTACAAATGGGCAGAGGTGTATGGTGTATGCAAAAAAACTGGTTCCCTAGAGGCACCATTCTGGAGCCTTCTTCTGTTTCCATTTGTCTGCCAGTACTGTACTTAGGACATGAACTTCTCCAGCAGCTCCTCAGGCCTTGGTCTGCCAAGGGCACAGCATGGTTTTCAGCCACTGATTGGGCAAGCACCTCTTCAGTAATGCTCTGGAATTGTGGGTCTCTGACTGTAAGTTCCCAGGCCAGCAGCAAGTACACCATCTGGCAACTGGTTACAATATAAATTCTGGATCTCCATTCCACAAACTCTAATCCAACACCCTGTGCAAACCCTCCAGAAGGTTCATGTTTGAGGACTAGTGGTTCCAAAGTGGTTCTTATGATCATCTATGAAAATTACAGGTGCCCTATTTGTTCTTGCTCAGGCTGTGCCACAAGAGGATTGGTATCTTGTGGTTTACCCATAACCCATCCAAATCTCCCAGAGCCTGTGTCTCAAAACAGTAGAGCATCTTCAGCTCTCCTTGACTCTGGGAAAAGGGCTTTTCATCAGCAGCCAGGGGAGAAAAGCCTAGGCAATCTCCAGATTGGATAGTCAGGGCCTGTGGTTTGCCCCCATTGCTGTGGAAGTCACATTTTTCTAACTTCATCTGAAGTTGTGCGGGACTGTCAAAGGTGACACAATAGGCATGCCATGTTATCATTGTTTTACTAGGATTTCCCCTGCGATGGGGCTTGTCCCCATGCTCATGAAGAAAGGCAGAGGACCAATAGTCTATGACGTGTAGCCTCACTTCCTTTGATCACAGGGGACCTGGAAAGTGATGTTGGACTTTTACTGTAGAGAGAGAACCTAGAAGACTCTTAAAAAAAAATTTAAGATGTTGATGGACCTTTTTATTCATTTATTTATATGTGGTGCTAAGAATCGAACCCAGTGCCTCAAGATGCTAAGCAAGCGCTCTGCCACTGAGCCACAACCCCAGCTTAACCACTTCCCTGATGTCTCTGAGCCCTGCTCAAGTTCAGGGCAGCCTTTCCTTCACTTCTCAGTGTCCAGTGAGTTGCATATAAGAGCAGACAGTGGCAATGGCCCCAGGAAGACTTTTTCCATTTGGCATTGTCTCCATCCTGCCAGCGTGGACTTTTTCTTGTCCTTTGGAGGACCATTTACTCAGGATCAAGAACTGAGATGGTGTCAGAGTGCCAAGTGGCTTTATTCTTGGCTCCATCCCTTGCTAGCTATACCACAGTCCTCTACCTTGAGACTACGGTCCTGATTGCGCTGTAGCATCTGACCCTTAGAAAACATGTTCACATATAGGTTCTTTGGATTCTCCCTAGGAGGGTAGTATGAAGGAGACTTGAATCTCCAAGGGTAATGACTTGCCCAAAGGCATATATTTGATTTTCAGTGAAGCTGGCACTCTAACACAGAGTGTTCTGTTCCCCTTCTTGTCCAGTGCAAACCCTTCTTGTCATTTCACCTGACATATTCTCAGCAGGTCAGGGGCAATTTCACTCCTACAGACATAATGATAAAATTTTTTGAGACTTGATTTGTCTAAGGAAATCACCCTTATGTTGTTAAATATCCTCATGCTTACGCAATTTTTTCTTATAGTAGATGAATATACCATAAACCCATTTCTTTTTTTTTTCTGGTAAAAAGTGAGGGTCATTAATAACAAGAATGAAGTTGATTGAGTATCACTGTATTCCAGGCATTGCTCACACATCTATTGCTATATAGTCCTCATCCCAACTTTATGTGCTAAGAATGGTTACAGCCCCATTTTATAGATAAGGAAAACTGAGGCACAGGGTGTTAAATAACTGGCCCAAGGTTAAATGGCTAGTAAGGAAGTGGGTACTTGGGCCCAGGTGGGCTCCAGAATCTATGTGCCTGACTTCAGTTTGTGTCAACTCTAAATAAGGCAAGTGAGTTCAGAAAACTTCCTTTCTGTCTCTCCAATACTGTAATTCCTTCATTCTCTCTCCAAATAAGTCCAGCTACTTTTGTGGTTTTCTCTAGGCTCCCCTTTCGGTTAATCTCTTTCATTTTTCCTGTAGCTGTGCTTTGGTAGTAAACACACTGAGGAGCCTGCTCTTATTTTCTTTTACTCCTGGATCACGTCTGCCACTGTGGCAAATGGTTACCCTGAGTTTGGGTGCAAATGTCACTGGGGAAGATTTCTCAGGCCTACCTTTGCAAGACCAGTGGGATCTCCACTCCCATTCTCTCTAGGCAACAGCTTCTACTCAAGCCTTCCCCTTAGATGAAGACCCAGCTGCATTATTCTATTTATTTATTTAGCAGTACTGGGGATTGAACCCAGGGCCTTGTGCATACTAGTCAAGCACTCTACCACTGAGCTACATCTCCAACCCTTTTAATAATTCTATTTTGAGACAGGAGGTCACTAAGTTGTACAGGCTGGTCTCAAACTTGTGATCCTCCTGTCTTGGCCTCCAGAGGAGATGGGATTACAGGTGTGCATTACTGTGCCCAGCTAGCCTACAGTTTTTCTTGAGGTGCTATTATGTTTCTCAGTGTCATCAGCATACCACATTTACCTATTATTTCAAATCACCTTCAGGTTAATTTATATGGACTAATCAAAATAAAGTCAAACCGAAGTCAAAATGATCAATTGAATCTATTTCAGAAGCTTTTAAAATGCAGGGTCCCTGAAAGGAACTGATTAAGCCTAGGCTATAAAGCTAAAAAAGTGTTTTCATCATTATCCCCAGAATTCCAGAGTAGCTTTAGGCAGAGCTTGGGGACAGAGACAGAAAACAAGATGCCTGCCATTCCTTGCTCTGAAAACTCTTTCTTCTTTGCTCCAAATGTCCTCTAGTCAGATGTCTACTAGGACATCTCTTCCTTTCTGGAGAGCCTTCCCTGATCCCACAATTTGGGCAGCATCCCCTTTCTAGAGTTTTCCTGGAATATTCCATATTTGCCCATTGGGCTTTGTCTCCATTCTCCAAGAGTACAGGTCCTTGTGGGCACTGGCCTTGCCTCACCCTTCTTTGGCTCCCAGCCATCCCTAGTAAAGGAAGTGGTTCATACATGCTCAATAAATATTTAGCGAGTGAGTGAATGGGACCCTATTAGTGCAGACACTTTCTTTGGTTTGTGTACTTTTTCATCTCCATAAAAGAGGTGACTTGACTTTCCCATGTTGGTGAAAATAATTAGAGCATTTTTCCCCTGACTTCTCTCCTTTAATTAGACAAATCATGAAAAATCACAAAGTCCTTTTAAAAATGATCTGGTCCAGAACATCCCTCCCAATTATCAGCAGCTCCCAAGGATGCTCTGAAGAGCTTCTCAGAGCATGCTACTTTCCTGGTTCATGTTTCCAGCGCCTGCTGCATGGAAGTCTTAGAAGGAAAAAAAGGTGTGCTGCTTTGCCTGCTTTTTTAATGCAGGTTCCCAGCCAGGACTTTTTCTTCTACAATTTCCCAGAGATCAAGCCAGTGGCTGCTTCCTGCCCCCTGCTAAGCTGGACCTGGGGGTTGATGGTTTTACTGTTCTTCAGTAAGCACACAGATTAACAGCTGCCTGTTCAGTAGCTTCAGGCTTCCCTTAAATTGAGAGGGTTGGGGCTGCACATTCCATAAGCGGCTGGAAACGTCTCCACTTTTGGTTTCTTATTATGAGGTTACTGTGGCTCTGGGCTAGACAATGAATACAGCAATGGATTGGATGTCTTTTGTTTCATGCAGCCCATAAAAATGGAGCCCGGCCTGCCAGCCTGCACTTGGTTTGAGCAGCTGGACCTCCACTCCCATAGCCCACCTCTTGCTTTTGTAACCCTTGTTAAATTGCCCTTGCACATCACGTTTCATTTTACAGGTCTATGGAGCACCTTCATCATGCCCTTCCCACCACTTGCTTGGAGACCCTGACTCAGGAAGCTCAAGGGCATCCCCATCATCCCTAGTGGATTTTTTGTTTGTTATTTTTAGCTACATAAGGGAGGGTGGGGAGAGGAAGAATAGAAGTTCATTGGATTAGACAAAGGGAAAGGGAAGGAGGGATGGGAATAGGAAAGACAGTAGAATGAATCGGACAGAACTCTCCCATATTCATATAACATATGTCCAGTGTAACTCCACATCATGTACAACCACAAGAATGGATCCTAATTAAAATAAATTATGCTCCAGGTATGTATAATACACTCTACTGTCATGTAGATCCCAGGTGGTTTTTTGACTCAGGCATTGCTCACTGAAGGAGCAATCTCCTTCAGTAGCTTCTCTCCATTAAACAGTTGCAACTAAGTTTGTGGTAGTCTTTTCTTTTTCTGCCTTTGAGGTAATTTTAGGGAATATGTGGAAATCTAAATCTCCTATTAGCACGAGCTGAGTACCAGAGGCCGAGAAGTTGATGAGGTATCTGATTCTTTTTCATTCTGATTAAGCCTCTGGGGAACCATAGTCCAAACATGAAGGACAAATGGATTGTAAATTAGTTCTTAGGGTCCAAAAACTTTGGCTGCAAGTACAAAGAGGTTAGTGGTTTTGGAAGCACTTTTACTTGCATCTCCGTTGTACAGCTTTGGATCCCTATGTGAGCTGTATGGGCTTCTGGTTGGCCAGGGATGCAGCATACAGGAAAAGCAAAATAGTGTCAGGAAAGGCAGGTGACCCCTCAGAAAGACTATGAGGCTGTCTTGACTTCTCTCGACCAGAACAAGTCTGCCATGGCGAGGGGGTGGCATACTTGGCGAAAGCCTCCATCTTGGCCTATGAATGAGCCTGGGGGTGGCAGGCAGAGCACCAGGGCAGTGTCACACTACCTTTCCCCCTGTTCTGATGTGCCACCCTATCGCTTAAAAAAAATTCTGACCAGTGGATATTTATTAATTGAGGAGAAAGTTCTTTGTGTAGTGCCCAATTATTCCATCAATATCCCAAATGGTAGAAAGTCAACAGTCAGATATAACCAGCACATACACTAACAGCTAAGCCCAAGCAATGTGTGACTTCTTCAACTAGTACCAAAGAAAGTGGTAAAATGTTGGACATTCAATTAAGAGAAATTCAGACAAAGAAAATCAGTTTTGGTAGCAGAAGGTATCATGGTCTTTGACTCTACTTCCTCATCAGTCTTACAGCTCAAACGAAGCTTTAACATATTGCTGCCGCACTATTTTCTGATACCAAAAGTGCAAGCAAATTTTCAAGTGCCAGGATGAAATCTACTGCAATAATATAAAATGTAACATCCCCATTTACTATGAACAGAGATTATCAAAGACCCTTTGCAGTTTTTAATGTAGTGTTAATGGTAGGGAAAAAAAATTGCGTTCCAGTGGCCTAAAATATTAGCCCTACAGAGCACATTTCACACCTCCCCACAAGGCACTTGGGGATTTGTACTGGAGAAGTCCATTTGCTTGGGTTGGAAGCAACTTGATTTGAAAAGGCAGGTGGTTGCTTCCATTCAACTAAGGCCACAGGCAACTGTTGTCCCTCTGCCACCTTCTTCAGGGCTGTGGCAGCAGCAGAGGGCAAGAGGATGCTATTGAGTTGGTGGAGGCTAGAAAACAAAATAGTTCATGAAGTCAAAGACTGAGGACTATGTGGAACAGTTGGCCATGCAACAGTGAGCCTGTGTCTAGGCTCTAGAGAATGAGGTGCCTTGACGGGGGACAGAGGAAAAAGTCATTTAAAGTCACTACCACAAACCATACCTGTACTCTATTAGGAAAGCAAAGTGTGAGTGTTGCTGAAGGCTGCTGATGTGTCAACCAGTCCTGGGCAGGCTGGAGGGAGTCAGCTATGTGTGTTGGGCCCCTCTCTTGGGATATGGTGATGTAAGGTAAGGTGTCCAGCTTCCCCTTCTGTGCACATGACACTCAGATCAGGATTGTGTGGCTATGTTTGGGGAATTTCTCTGGAATAGCACCTTATTCATTACTAATGGAGTCCTGGCTTTTATTTTAATCATGTGTCCAGACATGGAGGGAAAAACTGAGAACCTTCCAGATTCCTTTGGACAACTTTTTAATCCCATTATTAAAATAATTCCTTTTTATAATACTCTTTTTGTCATTTCTACATTTAATCACATAGAAACCAAACCTGCTGTTTGGCCAGGTGTGGTGGCACATGCCTATAATCCCAGTGGCTCAGGAGGCTGAGGCAGGAGAATCGCAAGTTCAAAGCCAGCCTCAGCAATTTAGCAGGGCACTAAGCAACTCAGCAAGACCCTGTCTCTAAATAAAATAAAATTTTAAAAACGGGCTGGGGATGTGGTTTAGTGGTTAAGTCCCCCTGGGTTCAATCCTCAGTACCAAACAAAACAAAAAATACCTGCTATTTGATCCTGGGTAATTTCCTTAGCGTTCCTGACCCAAGCTTGCTCACCTCTAAGGAAGGAGAACATGCCTGGCACAGACTGAGTTTCACATCAGAGGTCCTAGACCACTAGTTGCCAACCACCCCTACTCCTCAATCTCACAGTGTGATTTCATATTCTTGTGTCTCTTCCCAGACACCACTCACTCCTCCAAACACTAATTCCTTGTTAAATTAGACATGTGTGTCCAATTTAAAAGGTGATCAATTGAAAACTAAAGGTATGGATTAGGGAGCCAGGCCCACCCAGCAGTCCCCAAAGTTGTTGGTGTCTTCATGTTGAAAAATGAGCCACTTGATGCCCTTCAGTGGAAGAAAAAAGCCTTAAACTTTGCAGTCAAGAACATTATGATCCCTTTGACTCCAAATCCCCAAACCCATTGAAAAGGACATTTTAAATCTCACAGCATCCTGAGATTCTGCCAACACCAGTGAGAAATATAGTTAAAAGACACTGTTACATTTTGACCTGAGATTTTTTTTTTAAGTTTTAAATATGGTGTTGATAAATGATTTCTCATTTACCTTCCTCCTTTCTCTATTGCCTATAACCTTGAAACTTGATTTGCTATCCACCAAGCAACACAGACTTGCAACTTGACTAGATGGGATGGGGGAAGGGAGATTTGCAGACCCAAAACAAGCCAGCTTTTCTCATCACATGGGCAGAGAGAGCAGAGCTCTCTGGGGGGCCTTGCTGGGCCACTCAAAGTGAGGGTGTTGTGGATGGTGTCCCACCCCCATCCTCCCTACCTGGGTGAGTTACCCTAGTGTACTTTGGGCAGCAAATTTCCAGTGCAAAAAGGTGGCGTGTGTCCTGCAAAGCTGAGGTACCACAGTCAGGGTTGTGTGGCAGCAGTATTGAGTCATTGGGCGAGAAAGCTGGACAGAGTGGTGTTCAGTGCTTCCAGAAAGAACACAGGCCAGCTCTTGCTGCACCCTTCAACAGCAGACTAATAGAAATGCCTTTAGAAAGGCAAGTAGAGGGCTTGGTAACTAGATTTTTACTCTAGAGCTAAAAAATGAATTTTTTATTATCTTTTTTATTTTTCTGTAATTATTGTCATCTTCCTTCCCCATCATTTCTTCTTTCTTATATCCCTATCTCCTGTCCTCCCTTCTGGGCAACACTGTATGCAGAGCTTGCCTGGGGCATCCGATACTCTGTTTGTGTTGTTCTTCTTCTGCCTGCACCCCACGTCCTATGCCCAGGAAACGTCCTTAATGACTTCCTCCCCAATGGGGGAGCACAGACCCAGAATGAATTTGCACTTGGACTTCTGTCATTTACTACCCTGTTGACAAATTTCTGTATGCCTCAGTTTCCCCGTGTTTTAGTCAGCTTTTTTGTTGCTGTGACTAAAAGACTTGACCAGAACGAGTGTAGAGGAGGAAAAGTTTATTTGGAGGCTCATGGTTTCAGAAGTCTCAGTCCATAGATAGTAGGCTCCTTCCTTAGGGAATGAGGTGAGGCTGAATATCATGGTGGAAGAGTGTGGTGGAGGAAAGCAGCTTATAGGACGATCAGAAAGCAGAGAGAGACTCCACACACCAGATAAAAATATATACCTCAAAGGCATGCCCCCAGAAAGCCATCTCCTCCAGCCACACCCTTCCCACCTTCATTTACCACTCAGATAATCCCATTAGGGGATAATTCACTGATTGGGTTAAGACTTTCATAACACAATCATTCTCCTCTGAACCTTCTTGCATTGTCTCACACATAACTTTGGGTGATATCTCACAACCAAACCATAACAAACACCCTATATATGTAAAAGGATAATAATGTTCACTTGGTCAGTAGGGTGTTTCAGTCAATATGGTCTCAACAGTAAGAACATTTTCTAACACTCACACTGGGAAGCTGAGAGACAGAGTGGTGTTAGCCCCACCCTAGCTCTGGCTTTCTCTCCCATCCTCTCCGTCCCTCCTTTGTGAGTCAGCCTCATCCTTGGGCTAAGGAACTGGAAGCAGCAATTTGCAAACTAACATTGGGCCAAGCTTTCCATGATTTTATTTAAGAAAGAGCTCATTCTTAGGAGGCTTTTGACCATAAAGGTCCTAGTCTTTGTGGTGAGCTTGAATGCCCTATACTTACTGTTTTTGGGTTGCTAGGTCAACTTCCCATATCATGGTGTGAAAGAGACATAGGGTCAACCTTGCTTTCCTTGACATTCTAGAATGTGTTGCTCTACATACAGAAACTGGAATGTCCTGTATTTAAGGGAACCATGATCAGATGATGTTCCTCCAAGGGAAGGCAAGCACTCAATTAGCAGCCAGGGCTAAAGAGGCACCCAGCTTAAAAAGCTTGTCCAGATACATTGTTTTAGTCAGCTTTTTCACCACTGTGACTAAATGATCTGACCAGCACAATTATAGAGAAGGAAAGGTTTATTTGAGGGCTCATGGTTTCAGAGATCTTAGTCCATAGAAGGCCACATCCATTCTTCAGGGCTCATGGTGTGGCAGAACATCATGGCAGAAACATGTGGCAAAGGGAAGCCACTCATATCATCAGGAAGCAGAGAGAGAGCACGACTCCACTCTCCAGATATAAAAATATATACCCCAGGGCTGGGGATATAGCTCAGTTTGTAGAGTGCTTGCCTGGCATGCACAAAGCCCTGGGTTCAATCCCCAGTACCCGCCCCCCCCAAAAAAAAATATATACACCCCCCAAAGCCAGGCCCCAATTCCAATCTCCTCCAGTCACACCCTACCACTTCAATTAATCCCATCAGGGATTATTTCACTGATTGGGTCAAGACTCTTACAACCCAATCATTTCTCCTCTGAACTTTCCTACATTGTCTCACATGTGAGCTTTTGGGGGACATCTCACAACCAAACCATAACAGACATACAGTTGTCACCTTGGGTCCCCTTGCCGATAAGATTGTAGAGGCAAGCCAATGCTTATTCCTGTCAGTGGCTGTGTTGTCCCTAAAGCAGATGGAGACAGTGAAACACCATGGCCCTGAATGCCCCCTTTTCTTCCCCCAAACCTAGCTAAGTTAAGGGAACAATGAGAGCAACCCTGGGTTGGAGTGTCCAGATTCATATTATCTTCAAGGACACTGGCTTTCTCTTATGTACATTGGGAATTAAGGTAAGTTACTGTTAATTTTAGAAAACTACTTTCTCTCATGTATGCTGGGACAGTTGCTCCTTGGGATGCTGGTCATATAAGCAAATTAAGGACGCTAATACTGAAGATGTCACTGTTTCTGCAACCTAATATACAAAACCTGTCTCCGAATGGGGATGGGCACAGAATAGAGGGCACTGTGGAAGGATACCTGTCACTCATCCAACTGGTAGCCACTGGACAAAACACCATGAGGAAGAGGAAGCATTATCTGGCAAAGCACCAGGAGGAACAGAGGTGCTATGTGTCACCCTGTGACCTCTGAATTCTTCTTGGAGCAGTCACTGATCCCTTGCAAGCTTTCCCTCAGTAAATCATCTGTCTCCTATGCAGTCTCTGGGCACTTTCTTTGGTTTGACTGCAACTTACTCCACTATGCTGGCACAACTGGGTTGTAGACAAGACAGTGGCCTTTTTCCAGAAGACTAAGTCAGTGGTTCTCAAACTTGAGCTTCTCAGAATGCCATCAAGAGCTTGTTAAAGTATGGAATGCTGGGTCACACGCCAGGATTTTCTGAACCAGCATTTATGGTATGGGATCTGATCCTTTGCATTGCTAACAAATTTCCAGGTGATGCTGAAGCTCCTGGCCCAGGGTCCACACTTTGAGAACCACTGACCTAGGAGATGAATAATGGATTATGCTTTGCTGCAGAGAGAAACCAGCAGCAACCCAGACCCCATGGTTTCTGTCCTACTCTGTCTTGGTTTGTTTACTTTCAATATGCTCTACTGATCATTGAAGTGTTGTAAGTCATTCATCCATGGAAGCAATCCCATTTTTACCCTAAAGGCTGGAGCACTCTGTAGGAGAGTGGTTGGGTTTATATTTTATCAACTCCGAGGAGCTCAAAGGTTTGCTCTGATGACTGTTTATAATATACAGGAGAAGCTCCCAGTGTTCCCCTCTGTGCACTGGATATTCAACAGTGGAGCACAAGGAAGCCCCAAACAGAAACCCTACACAGTGTCAAGTCTTCAGTGGTTCTGGAGAACTTTTAACTAATGGGCACTTGTAAATCTAACAGGATTTCCTACTGGTGTGAATGCCTTGGGTAAAATTCTCATTAAACTGTCAGCCAGTAGAAAGGTGTTGCTCCTGGGAAGAGGGTCACAGCATTCAGGGATGGAAGGAGGCCTCCCTAGGCCACCAGGGTCCCCCCTACCCCAGTCAACCCCAGGTACCTCTCTTTCCAAAGCCCTTCAGAAGATTTTTTATAACTCTTCTCCAATGCCACCAGGAAGTTATTCTTTTTGTCCAATTCCAAATATATGTTCAGTTTTAAATCTGCTATTTTCTCTTTATGGAGAGGATCTCTTCTGTGGAAATGGAGAATGACTAGCCACTATCCATGGTAGAACAGATTTTCATATATTTCAGGTAACATGTAAAATCATACCTGAGTCTAGTTTTTCTTTTTGTTGTGACATTTAAAAAATTAGCATTTAGTATTACTCAACACATAGAGTGAATATATATGACTCATTTTTCATTACATAATATGTGTATTATATATAATATATAATTTTTCCTTTATATATATAATATATATTTTTTCATTTTTCATTATATATATATATATATCCATCCCAGGTTCCTGAGCTGCTTTCCTAGAATTAACCTGCAACAATAGTTTCACATGTACCTTCTGGAAATTTTCCATGTATATATCTATACACACACACACACACACACACATGCATACACTTTGCTGTTGTTGCTATTTTTTAACTTAATGACACATCTGGGGTCTTTTTACTCCCACATATATCCTTCTTTATAAAGACATACCATAAATTATTTAATAAGTTCTCCACTTAGAGTCTCTCGACTGTTTTTAGTTTTGCACTTCTGGACACATCTTTGATTGCATTGGTAATATAAGATTTCCTCAAAACAGTTGCAGAGTCAAAGATTTGAGTATTTTTAATTGGGGAAGATTATCTTAGAGTGGTTGTACCAATTTTCATTCCTTTCTACAATATTCAAGAATGCCAATGTTTCCCCAAATGCCAACCTCCACAGTGTATTGTTGAATTTGTTAATTTTTGCCTGATGACATTTTCAGACCTATAATTCATGCATCTCTTTTATGAATGTTAAGTACCATTTGTGTTTCTTCTTCTTTGAAGTGTTTATATATATATATATACATATATGTATATATATATACATATAAATATATATTTGGGGGGGGGGACCAGCAATTGAACCCAAGGGCACTTAATCACTGAACCACACCCCCAGCCCTTTTTTTTTTTTTTTTTTGGGAACCAGGGGTTGAACTCAGGGACACTTGGTCCCTGGCCCCATCCCCAGCCCTATTTTGTATTTTATTTAGAGACAGGGTCTCACTGAGTTGCTTAGGGCCTCGCTAAGTTGCTGAGGCTGACTTTGAACTCATGATTCTCCTGACTCAGCCTCCCAAGTCACTTGGATTACAGATATGCGCCACCACGCCCAGCCCAGCCCAGCCCTTTTTTGTATTTTATTTTGAGACAGAGTCTCGCTAAGTTGCTTAGGGCCTCTCTAAATTGCTAAGACTGGCCTCGACCTTGTGATCTTCCAGCCTCAGCCTCCCAAGCCACTGGGCTTATAGGCGTGTGCCACTGTACCAGGCTATTTATATTCTTTATGACCATTTTTCTACTTGGCGTTGAACTTTATCCTAAAGTTTTGTGGGCCATTTTCATATATTAGGAATTACCCTTAGTCTATCATACCTGTTGTCAATGTTGTAAAAATTTCGAGTGTTTTTTCTCAGTCCATCATTTCTCCTTTGTTAGTGTTTAAGTGTTCAATGTCATGATGCAGTTTTAAATTTTTATGTACTTGAATTTAATCTTGATTTTTCTTAGTGCCTTCTAGGTTTTATGTCAAAGGGTTTCCCTATCCAAGATTATTATGTTTTTAAGAAAAGCTTTCTTGTTTTCTTCTAGACTATCTATAGTTTATGGCTTTGTGATTTCTTCTAATGTTTAGTTTGGTGTAGTGAAAAAGGTACTACTGGTAACTTTACTTTGCTTTTTAATGGCTCTCCACTTGACCCAACACTGTTTATTGAATAATCCACTTCTTCTTTACGAATATGCAATGTCAATTTTGTAATCTACTATTTTCATTTGAACTTGAGCCTATTATTTGTGAATCTATATTCATTCCATTGATCATCTATTCATCTGCCAGACTCTCATTATAAGACATGGAGGAACTCTTCTTTTTCAGAATTGTCTAGATGTATTTATATGTTTACTTTCTCATAGATATTTGAAAGTCAGTCTGCCTGAGACTGAAAATGATCCTGTTAGTATTCTGTGAAGACTGTATTGAATGTATAGATTAATTTAGGAGAATTGACTTTTTTATAATTAAGTCTTCCTATTCAATAACAGGGTAGCATTTCCATTATTAGGTTTTCTTTGTATATTTTAGTGGCATTTTGAAATTTTCTTCATGCATAATTTAAATATTTAAGTTCATTTCCAGGTATTTTTGGTCCCTTATTATGAGTAACTATTTTTTCCCATTTTGTTTTCTAACAAAAAAAGATATTTTTGTATCTTATTTTCATATCCATCAATTTTTAAAATTATTTCATCATCCACAATATTTTTTAGTGGATGGTCTTCTTGTACATCTACAAATAATAATTTCCTCCACATTCTGTCCATGTGATCACTACTTTCTCCAGTTCTATTGTGATGGTTAACACATCATGAACACCATCCAATAATAGTAGGGATGGCGGACATCTGGTTTTGCTTCTGATTTGAATAAGTCTTCTAGGGTTTCCTTTACTCAGCATGATTAAAGCTTTGGCTAATGATCATGTTATTTTATTGAGTTACTATATTATGGAAGCATCCATCAATATTTTGTTGAAAGTTGCATAAAAATTTAAAAACAGATGTCAAATAAATAACTTCTCAGCATTCACACACACACAAGCATAAAAACACACACACGCTACTGTCTTAATTATGATATTTACATTTCCAATAGCCACACTTTTTTTTTGCCTCCTTGGTGTGTTATGGACTGAAAAAAAGTGTTTTTAAATTTTCCTTTCATAACAGTCTTTCCGTCAATCTCTTTGTGATTACTGCAGTTTTTCTTTTATGCTTTTTGAAGCACTGCCATTTGTTACAAGAAACTTCACCAAAATGAGTGTTTATCACTAATGGTCATCTTTGTTTTATATAGTTTTATGTCTTGAATTGTAGTTTGACTGGTATAAATATCGTGATCTTGCTTTTTTGTTACTTGCACTTAATTTCTATGTCTTCTCTTCTCCTTTTACTTGAAACCTTTCTAAGTAATTTTATTACACATGTATTCTTAAAGTGTTACATGGATGAATTATAATTTTTATCCAATTTGAATCTTTTTCTTTTAAATAGGGGAGTTTTTTCATTTACATTTACCAGTAAATCATTTTTGATCTATTAGTTCTCTAATCTTATTTTATAATATATTATTTTATCTTTCCTTTTTAATCTTTTGCTAAATGGCTGAGAGTTTCTCGCTTTATGTTCTATGTTGAATGAATGTAATTATCTTCTGATTTTTAAGACTGACATTCTGGTTTTTGTTATTCTAATGATAACCTTGGTAACTTTTAATGATATATTGAAAATTTTTCTTTGGTCAACTTCAGACAATATATACTGACACTCTGCTGTGAAAAATGAGGCAAATTAGAAACACTTCTTGCCCTCCACACCTTCCCTGAGTATTATTCTCTCACTCCCATTGAACTCCGTTACTACCAGTAGTTCAGTTCTTCGTGGTACTTATCACAATGTGTGATCATGCTATTTATGTATTGGTGTATTGTTTGTTTTTCAGTTCCCTTGCTGGACTACAAAATACTTGAGACCCCAGGCTTTGTATGCTTTTGTGTGTTGTCACGAAGAGGCTATACAGTTACAGAACTGAGCAAGTTGCAAGGGACCTTTGAGATTATTTTTCCTAATGCTCTCACTCTGCAAGTACAGAAACATACCCTGGGGTGAAGCCACTGGCCCTCCATCACAGAGCTGGCGAGCAATGAAAGCTGGGCTAGGACTTGAATCAGCTCACCCCAGCTTGTTTCAGAACTCCAGATTGCAAAACACATCACACTAAGTTTATATCCTAACACCACAGGAGAACTCACACTTACACAGGACCAGGATGGACGATAGAAAAAATTCAACTGCAATCACTCAGTACTTTTTTAAGTGGCATGGTATTTGAAAATAGCTTCATTAAAAGGTGCCATTGTTAAAAATCATCACTTCATGTGTCCATAACATTTTATACATGCATTCTGAATTTCTTGACCTTGATGAGGAAGCCTGAGTGGGAGAAGAGTCCCCATTGTAAGTTAGGAACCAAGATTCAAATAAGTGACAGACTCAGAGTCACTTGGAATGGCAAGAATTGATTCCAGAAAAGAATCTGTTTCCTGGCAACCAGTTCAGTACTCCCTGAAGGGCACTTTGAAGGAAAATTCAATCAATGGAAGGGTCAAATGTTTTCTTTTTCAAATGTCCATTTTGCATGTAATGGCTACTCTACGTGGACTTTGCTGGGTGTTCTTCTATTGTTCATAAGATCTAGGGTCCTTCTGCGCAAATGCATGTGCTGTGGGTGAGAAATTACTTCAACCGAGTTTATTGGCATTTCTTAGAGCATATGAGTTCAAAGAAAATTATTACAGGTAAGAGCTCTGTCTGTTAAAACACCACTGTATAGATTACATAGTGATATATATGATCAGAGAGACAGCCAAGAAAAGCTCAGTACAGATCTTGCCAATTCTAAAGACCAGCCTCTACAATGGGTCAGTAAATCTTTATCTGACCCCAAATCCACCTGCTTGGCCCTGATTATTTTTTCAATCTTACTGAATCCTCTCTAGCAGAAATATATGGGGTAAGGAGAGGGTAAGGACTCAGAGAGAACCTTAGTTTGAGCCTGGACTTCTGCATGGTCTTGAGAAACGTATTTAACATGGCCAACGCTTGATTCTCTTAGATGTGGAGAGAGAGCAATAATACTATTTTAGAAGGTTGGTGCCCTACAGCTTGCTAGGAGCTTAATTTGTTGCCTGACCATAACACATTGCCAAAGATTGGCATGGGGGTCTGGACCAAACTGAAAACAGAGTACTAGCCAATTAAAAATAGGTCAGTTTCTCTGTCAGCTCTCAAAACTCTATATTAAGCAGACGCGATAACGTCTTAGGTTTGAGAAACATGAATTTTAGTTAACAGAAGAAAAAGAGAAATCACCAATAACCAAGGTTATGAACTTCAAGCTACCCTGGGTGCTGATCAGTTCTAGGGATGAGCTGCCATGGGGGCCCAGTGTGTGGTGGGGTGCCTTCTTGCCTTAGAGGGCTGTCTGTTTCTGACTGGTAGGAGACATTTCCTTAAATTCACTATTGTTACACTGCAGACGTTCATTCCTTTAGTCATACCCATTAATATTTTGTGTACTAGAATTAATGATTTACAGGGAATAGGGCAGCTCTTTGGAAGATGGCTGATGAGAAATAACCCAATGTGCTATTGAGTGCTTCTTGTGTACTGGACCATGAGAATGCTACATAGTAGGGATACCTTTGGTAAATCAGACCCATCCTGTCTAGTGGGAGAGCTGCAGCCTGTGGGGCTAACCTCAGCCACGTTCACTTCGCCTCATTTTCTCACCTATAACAAAGGAGATCTAGGCCAGGTGAGCCCCCAAGATCCATTTTACTTCTCTGATTCATATTTATATAAAATTTTACCACAAGTCCACCCCCTAAACAATAAAGGATAGAGAGCTATAATAAGAAGCATAAACACTAAAAAGGATTTCACAACATCTTAATTTTCTCTATAAAGAGATTTAGACTGAACCAATAATGACAGCTTCATCCAAGGAGCCAGCTTGAGCTCCATGCCCAGGAGGCATTGCAGAGGTGGCCCAAAGCCTCTCGTGTTCTCTCCCTCTTTCTCCTTTTGCTCCTTTGGGCCACAGCAACGCTAGGTTTCCTGTGGGGATTGTTTTCATTCTCTGTTGTCTGCTATTTCCTCCATGCACGGCCTGGGTTAATTTACTTTTATTTGACCCTTAGGATCATCCATCAAATTCTCATGTGCCCCTTAGAGTATCATTGTTTCAGTGGGGGCTCAGCAGCTTCAATTGATCTCTGGCCAAACTTCTTGTAGCTGTGGCTGCCATTTCTTCCACCCTCCTCATCTGGCTCCAGCCATAAAGGGGTGATATTAGCAGTCAGAGGCTTCCCCATCCACCTCCCTCCCCGCCAACCCTGAACAAAGTGAGAATGCAGTTAACACTATTGTGCTAAGTAAGAAAACTGAGATTTTTATTTATTAAAGAAATGGGGTTTCAAATCCTAATGAATTGGAATTTTTCTTTTGAAAACTTACTACATTCAATAAAGTCATGTGAGCTAGGCTCACAGTCAGCTTTAAATTGCTATAATTAGCAGATGAAACAAAGTGTGTAAGAAGTGATAATTCTCAACATTGCAATGTTTATTCCCCACCAGTCTCTGTAATTAAAAGTGCAACTTAAGTGAAACTAAGGAATAGGATAAAAGAAAGAGAATATTTTAAAAGAATCAATTTAAAGCAATTATCAAATATTCTCAGATTTGCCCAAAGTATTTGTTCATCTATCCTTTCAACAGCTGGACACTGGAGGGAACAAACAAATAACAATAAAAAAAATTCTAATCCAAAACACCAAGTAAGCAATTATGTGAACACAGTAAATAAAAACGTGGCAAGTACCATGAAAATGTGTGGGGAGGTGACAGAAAATGACAGGAACACTGGAAGTCACTGAAGACTGAGGAACTGGCATTAGGGAGGAAATCTAACAGTAAGGACAAGTTAATCTTGCAGATGTTTGAATAGTGTTCTGAGGTGGAAATATTCATGTTTTTGAAAGGGAAAAAGAAGACCATGGCACACACCTGTAATCCCAGCAGCTTGGGAGGCTGAGGTAGGAGGATCTCAAGTTCAAAGCCAGCCTCAGCAGAAGTGAGACACTAAGCAACTGAGTGGGGCCCTGTCTCTAAATAAAATACAAAAAAGGGCTGGGGATGTAGCTCAGTGGTTGAGTGCCCAAGTTTAATCCCCAGTTACCCCAACCCCCACCCCAAAAAGGAACACCCAACCCAGAAGCATGTTTTCTGAGAGGGCTTTAAAAAGAAGACAAAGAATCAGGTATGGTGGTCATGCCTGTAATCCTGGCTATGTGGGAAGCTGAGGCAGGAGGATTACAAGTTGAAGTCAGGGCAACTTAGTGAGACCTTGTCTCAAAATAAAATTTAAAAAGGGCAGGAAGGTCAATGGTAGAGCATCCCTGGGGTCAATTGTCAGCACCACAAAAGAGACTAAAAAAAAAAAAAAAAATGAGGAATATCTTCTCTGGCCACTCTATTCAAATGTAAATATAATCTGTTTCCACCAGAGCTTTAATTTTTCCATAAAATTCATCATCACTTTGTATGATATGTATATTTTAGTCATTATTTTGTTTATTGTTCATACTCCCTTCTCTCAAATGTAAGCATAGGGAATTCTGTCATTTTTGTTTGGTGCAGTATCTCAATGGTATAAAATAATGTCTGGCATATAGTAAGTTCTCTCGGTATACTCTTTTGAGTAACCAAAAGAATAAATGGTCATATTTGCAGCACTAAATCCTTGTATGATTAAAGGAAATTATTATGCTTCAGGCTAAATATGGTCAATAGAATGTGTGTGTTTATATCTGTTCCCTGAAGAAAACTCTTGAAGAATATAAAAGGCATGAACTCACAAGGACTAAGCGAACAAGAAAGGTGGGGCTGGGGATGTAGCTCAGAGGTAGAGAGCTTGCCTATCATTCAATCCCTAGTACCACAAAGAAGAAAAAAAATGAACAAAAAGAGAACAAGAAAGGTTTTAGCAGCGGATGAGATATTCCAACACAATTTTGATGGCTGATAATCTTAATTTTCTTATGAGACTGGGAAAAGCTGAAACATAGGCCCCCGGGGGAAAGCCAGTTAGAAACAGGTTGTTGGTTCCATGGTTCCCTCAAAAATCTCAGGACATGGAAGCAGTATCTTGTACCTCCTCCCATGCATCTTTCTCAAGAAGATACTAGAGGATGTACTCCACCAAAGCAGGGGAGTGGTCTATAATTTAAAAAAGATTCTAGGATTGAGGAAACAGAGAGGTAAAGGAAATGCCCAGGGTGAGGGGAAAGGGAAGTCCTACACTGACAGATAGTGAACAGGCCTAGGGAACAACCAGTCCAGATGGTAGCAGGAAGACAAAAGACTCCAAGGTTGATGTCCTAAAGAAGCAGCAGAAGCAGCAACTAATAGACAGCCTAGTGTGCTTGAATATCTCCAGAGGAGATTTTACAGTTCCCTGAGAGCATTAGGATTCAATTAGTTCTACAAATGAGAAAATGAAACCATTATCATTTCCAGGGAAAACAAAAAGCTATTCAGAAAAGGAAATGGAATTATAGTTGCTTACTATGGTTTAAGTGTGAATAATATTTACTTATTCATCATAATATCATACTGGGAGGTGGGAGGGCAAGGGTTTGATGTAGGGGGAAGGGGTTAATGCGAGAAAATAAAACCAATGCCTTTCATGGTTGGCAATCAACAGATACTACCTAAAACTGAAAAAAATTTAGAGCAGTCAAAATAAAAAGAAGAGACTAGAAGTTGAAACTGGTGACCCTTGGAAAGCAGGAGTAGGGGTGAGGAAGAGCAGAGCAGGGGTTTTATGTTTCATTATAAGCTCTGTAAGTCTTGACTTTCTAAGCTATCTGTGTATGTTATATTTTGATATGAATAGAAATAAAATTAACAAGAGGCGTTTATGTCTTTATATTAACCTCAAAGGAAGGATCTTCAATCAGGATGTGTTTATCTTTTAAACTCTGTACATGGGAGATATTCAATAAATGATGAATGAATGAATGAATGAGAGCTCACATGAACTTATTCAGAACTCAGAACATATCACTGGCAGCCAGTGGAATGAAAAGTCCTGCATCAGGAAACGATTTAAGGAAGCCCAGAAAAATCTGCAACTGTGTACCCCACTACAATGGAGCCCTGGGGTTTCTGCTCAGTTTAACCTATTACACAGTGTAAGGCTGGCAAAAATTGCTCATTTCCATAGAGCTGACTCCACAGATTTAAAAAGTCCTGAATGGGAAATAAATATGCTGCTCTTAATAAATGTCTAGTTAAGGTATAGTTAATATAGTTAAATGTGAAAGTGTATAAATGATATATTTTAATAGCATTCTGAGCACATTTCAGGATTGAGATAAATGCAGACTTAAAAAAAAAACTCCTAACATCCTCTAAACACATTGCCTTATCACAGTAAATGATAAATTACTAAAGAAAAGTGTTATTCTGCAATGTTTTGAAGATTAAGTAGAGTATGAGTGAAATTAACATTGTGTGTAAGTGAAGCTGTGACTATATCATGTCAGACTGGTAATAAAATTGTAAAGGGGAGAGAATTAGAGTTTTTTATACCACGGAGATGGAAGTAGTTTTCATTTTAATTGTTTTTCTTTAAATGGATTGTTTCTGTAATATACTATATTCTTTCCAGTTCACAGATGTTCAGGAGGGATAAAAGAGTTATAAAATATTCTAATGTGAGCTTTTAAAATAGCTTTTTTTTGGAAGAGAAAAAGGACAGACTAAAGAATTCAGAATTTTTAGAGGACCATAAAGCATTCATACTGCAAATTTAGTGATTCGCATTTTGTGATATGGAAAAACAAATGGCCTTTTAACATTTACACCAGTGCTGGCCTCTTAGTCAAATAAATCAGTTTCATTTATTCTTTTATCTTTATTTTTTTAAAGTCAGGTATCTTTACAATTCACTTTCTTTCTTCCTCATCTCATCTGCTAGCAGTTTCTTATCCCAGCATTAGAAAAGGCCACTTCTCCTCTATCATCCGAACTTGGCTCCGGGCTTCGCTTGAGCTAACACTGATGGATGGACTGCGCGAGGTCGGAGGCCCGGCCCACAGCTGTCCTTCAGACGCGGGTCAGAGTTCCTGCCCCGCCCACTCTTCCAGCTGGCCCTGTCCAGGGGCTGCTCAGAAGCTCTGCTTGGGTAACAGAGGCAGGGGCCTGTGCTCCGCGTACACTGCACACTGTATTTCTTATCTCCCTTCTCCTTCAAAAATTTTTTTTCAGAAAGCCATTTATTCACCCATGATTTTTTTCTAACAATTTTCCTGTGTTCTTTGTACCTACGTTCTTGTTAATCCCTGATTTTTATTATCCTGATTCTCCCCCCCACACACATACCCCATCATAGTTGCTTTTTCCCTCCTGGACACATGGGTGGGGCCCTAATAGATATAACCTGAGGCCTGAGAGTTAGGAACCACTGCCCTATGTGAGTCAGAATTCTCTTGATTGTATGAGGATGTAGCTCAGAGGTACAGCACTTGCCTAGTATGCATGAAGCCCTGGGTTCAATCCCTAGACCTATTTACAAAAAAGAAAAAAAGGAAGAAGAAGAAAGCTATTGGAGGCTACCATTGGCATTAGATGCCACCTGCCACCTTATCACTTATTTATTCAACAGCAACAAATATTTACTGAGCACCTACTATGTAGCATGTTCTATGCCAAGTTTACATGGTTGAGCAAGAGACATGGGCTGTGTTCCTATAGAAGTTTATAATCTGGTGAGTAAAATATACATTAGCAAACCATAGGCATGAATTTATCTATGAAACCATTAATTCATATACCATAAATGCCAGGAGAAAATAGTTCAGGGTGATGTATGTGCATAGAACTGGGGCATCTGACCTATTTGGGGGGGGGGTTAGGAAGTTTCCTTGAGAGAGTGACACTTAAAGAAAGCTCTGAAGAATAAATAGGATTCAGCTGGGAAGAGCAGAACATTCCCCACCGAAGAAGCCTCAGAAGGGAAGGAGCAGCTGCCGAGGAGAGTGAAGAATTTGAGACACCCAGAGCAGCCAGTGTGAGGCAGGATCCCAAGAGAGGAGGAGCTGGTTCAGGGCTGAGGCTGGAGCTGGGGAAGGGGACAGATTATGTAGGGCTGTAGTTGAAGGGCTAAGTGGAAGCACTATGGCACCAGATTTGCACTTGGACAAGACTGATGTTGTTCAGATGGCTTGGAGGGGCATGGTGGGACTGGGGGAGATCTATTCCAATTCCCTCCCATATCAGAGGCAAGCTGACACTCCAAGAGTCATTGTACCCTGTGGCTTTCTCTGGTCTTCATGAGGGGTGCTCCCCTCACAGCAATATGGCTGTTGGAAGGCTCTCTAGATTTTTCTTTGAGCATATCTCTCATGTCCAAACCATGCCTGTTTTCAGTCGTGTCTCTGCTTTCCTAAAGAGCCCAACCTGCTGACACCTCCGGGGGTAGGAGACAACACACAGGTGGCAAAGCACAGAGCCGCTTGCTCTTTCTTAGCACGAAGGTCTTATCATCAATGAAAAAACCCACAAAGCCACATGTGAGGTCAGGGAATGTGTATAATTTTTAATGGAAAATCCTGTCATTGTTACTTCTTAAAAATTATCTACAAGAAAGGGGTCAATGATTGAATTAAACATTAAAGGAGAAAACAGTTCCCAGAGTTTCCATTTCCCACACTGAAAAGTTGTATTTTCTTTGGTTTTGGAATTCCATCAGTCAAGCCAGAAGGTTAGGATGACCCTGCCCTTCGAGTCTCCTTTTCACAACCCAATAAAAGTATACTCTCTTGTGGGAAACAACATCATCTGGTGATATTTTATTTTATACCAGCTATTTAGAGAAATAAATTCATCTGTTTATTACATTTTATAAATTTATCTTATTTGTCTATACATTCCATGTATAGTTTCCAGCCTTGGCATAGTTTCCAATTTTTTCCTTTTAATTCCACACTGGTTTCACTGGGCAAGAATGCTTTTTTAAAGTGAAAGTAAAGTCTTTCTTCATCCCCCCCCCCACTCCACATACTCCTTCCTTTCCTTCAGTCATTCCCTTCCCTCTTTCCCACCTCCCATCAATAAGTATTGTTTATGACATTTGAAGCACTAACTTTATCTCAGAATTAAGGTATGTGAAGAAAACAGTTGTGATGACAATGTCAGCATTGCCCTAAAATGGCTCCCTATTTACCAATGACCCAGTACTGCCAGGTCAAGTCGGGTGAAATCTTGGTCGCATGGATTTTGTGGCCCCCAATTCTGTCTAGCCCTTTTTTTTTTTTTTTTTTTTTTTTAAATCACCTGTCTTCCTTATATGTGTGACTTCTTTGGAGATGGATGAGGAAAGATCAAATGTTTGGGCAGTGTCTGTGGGTTTTTTTTTTTTTTTTTTTTTAAAACAGAAAAGGCAACAAAACATCTGTACATATAGGACTCAAGGAAAACCTAGTGCCCCAGAGGAAGCCAAGTAGCACTGCAGGTAGAGGAGCCTGTACCCACAGGCTGTGGCAGAGGAGATTGTCAGGAGGCAAGTGGGGAGGCAGCAGGAGCTTGATGAGAATTGTTTGCCTAGCCCTTGACAATGCTTGATTGGGCAATGTGCCCCCCTCATCAGACAGTGGGGGACTCAAGATGTCACATGCCTCCCTCTGGCTCTGCTCATCCACATATCTAGCCAACCATCATGCACTCAGCAAACACTTGCTGAACATCCTTGCATGGACATGACATTGAAATGATCACACATCATCTAACTCCTCAGAGGAGCATGAAGTCTAGTGGGAGGGAAAGAAATAGACCACCAAACCTAACCCGTGGCAGAGTGAATAAAGAAGGTGAGCCAACCGAGGGTCATCAGCAGGCATGCAGAGAGAGAGAGAGAGAGAGAGAGAGAGAGAGAGGAAGAGTTAGTTCTAGTTGAATTTGAGATTCAAATATGAGCACTTGATGCTCAGTCATGTGATAAGATCATGAACCATGAGACTGAGGTAAATGTGAGGTGGCTGATAATCCTTCACAAAGAAGCTTAATATATGAAAATTTAATATCAGAAATATTAGGTGGGACTGGTGCATTATAAACAGGTGCTTTACAAAAAATCTTTTATTTAAGTGTTTTATTTTAGTTGGTGGACACAATACCTTTATTTTATTTTTTATGTGGTGCTGAGGATGGAACGCAGGGTCTCACACATGGTAGGTGAGCATTCTACCACTGAGCCACAACACCAGCCCCACAAAAAATCTTAAAAGGGTGACTTATGCAAGCATAGTATCAAAATATTCAGTAAGAGAAGGCATAGACTTAGATAAGGGACTTCAACATGCTAATTTGTGTAGAAATATGGTTCAAACTACAAACATGTTGGAACCAACCTAGGTGCCCTTCAATAGATGAATGGATAAAGAAAATGTGGTTTATATACAGAAAGGACTATTACTCACCCTTAAAGAAGAATGAAATGATGGCATTTGCAGGTAAATGGTTGGAGCTGGAGAATATTATGCTAAGCAAAATAAGCCAATCCCAAAGAATCAAAGGCTGAATGTTTTTTCTGATATGTGGATGCTAATTCACAATGGTGGGGTGGAGGCAGTGCTAGGAAAGAATAGAGGTACTTTGGATTAGATAGGGAAGCGAAAGGAGGGGAGGGAGCATGGACGTAGGAGGACAGTAGAATGAATGGGACATTATTACCCTATGTGCATCTATGACCACATGACTGGTTAAGTCTACATCATGTACAACTGGAAGAATGAGAAGTTATACTCCATTTATGTATGATGTGTCAAAATGCATTCTATTGTCATAACTAATTAGACGAAATAAAAAAGTAAAATAAAAAAACTACAAATGTCATTGCACATCATTTTTCATAGATTTATCAGTAGCATAATCACAATCACAAATGCAAACATGTTCACTTGAATGTACCCAACGAGTTAAAGGCAGGTAGGTTAGGAGTGGAGCATTCATCCATTGGAAAAGAGCCTTCCACCGTAGGGTAGTTGACCAAAGTGTGGATTGTGAACAAGGTCTTCCTCTAGTTCTCTTTCCTGGCTGCACATTAAAATCATATGGGGAACTTTTCTAAAATCCTACAGCCCAGGCCACACCATCCAAATCTCTAGGAATAGGACACAGGCATCAGTAGTTTTAAAGCTCCCTAGATTATTCTGGTGTATGGCCAAGACTGAGCATCACTGCTCTGGAGCAACACTTTTCAACACTTTCAAACTTCGGTCCCTTGGGGTCTTGTTAAATGCAGGTCCTGATTCAACAGGCAGAGCCTGAGACTCTTTTTGTAACAAGTTCCCAGATGGTGTTGACATGGCCAACCTGTGGACCACAGGGTAGAAATGACATCTGGGGACACCTCCAACAGGACAGTCTGGGCTTGGGTTCTCCAGGGCTCTCCATCCTGGAGTACAAATGGAGTTACATAACAATGACAATTCTCATGCCACTGTCCTCGTTTAAACCAGCTCTCACGGGCATACAACACCCCTCCCCCACCCATGGAAAGAGACCCCATAAATATGTCTATTAGTTCTTTGGTCGCTCTTAAGGGCATCTAACATTGGCCCACAACCATTTCCAGCTAATTACCACATGATCATTTTCTTCTTCAATTGATACTCTTTGTTTAAGACCCCATCCCCTGCCGCCACAGGACCCACAGAGATTTCCAATGGAGGATATAACCAGGAGACAAGTCTAAGTAAAAGACACCACCCTGTCCTCAGTCACTGTCCCAAACTACTCCGCATAGCTCAAGGTATTGGGTTTCATCATCCCTTACAGAGTGTTCTCTCTCAGGCAGGCCCCCTTGCCCACTGCAAAACAAGCACCAAGGGAACCCAACCCACCAATTACAGTGCTGCCTGAGTCCCTGCTCATTTTCAAGTAGGAACCATAGCCACATAAAGCTTCCTTTTGTTGCTAGAAAGAACAGAACAAGGCTGAGAGGAGATCAAGTCTGAGAGGAAAATAAGGAGGAGCATGTGGAGACAGGAAGAAGAGTTTTTAGGAGAGGTCAGTACCAGGAGCACTATAGCCAGGGCCTCCTCAACAATGGCGGCACTGTCTGGGACCCCTGACCAGAGGGCCTGCTTGTGCAGGGCAACCGGTACTCCCTGGCAGTGTGTAAGTGCAAGGATTGATGGCCTTCCCCAGGGGGACCCTCACAGACTGGGTGTCCATCCTCTAGTTGACCTGATGTGATGGGGTGGTGATTGGCTGGGGTGGGGATGGGGTTTCCACCAGCAGAGATCTGTGGAAAGAGAAGCAACTCTCCCTCTGTCATACCAATCTCTCTGTGATTCCTTCTCATGATTTTTTTCCAAGTTCCATTTTTTTCTCTCTCCATTTGTTCCATTTTGTTTGCATGTCTGCATGATGTACACAGAGATGTGACATGTGACTAAACCCTAGGCTACTGTTAGGCACACAATTACCTTCCCTTTGCCAAAACACACATGGGGTAAATAATTTAAATCATAATGATTTAAACTGCCCACTTCCAACAACATACAACCTTCAGGAAATACTGGCAGTGTGTATCAACTTCCTAGAGTATAAAATAGAATATTCAGGCAGGGCGCGGTGGCACACGCCTGTAATCCAAGCGACTTGGGAGGCTGAGTCAGGAGGATCATGAGTTCTAAGCCAGCCTCAGCAACTTAGCGAGGCCCTAAGCAACTCAGTGAGACCCTGTCTCTAAATAAAATACACAATAGGGCTGGGGATGTGGCTCAGTGGCCAAGTGTCCCTGAGTTCTATCCCTGGTTCCAAAAAAAAAAAAAAATAGGATATTCAGGGAAATTTAAAGGAGGCCAGGATTTCCAAACCACTCTGCTGTCATTTAGACCAAATGCACTTATAGCATTATATATTTCACCCTTTTGTGTGTATTTCTATTATTTCATAAATACAACTCATTTGCATAAATGCCTTATGGTTTCTAAGTGGAACAGAAATGCCACCTTGTTTTCATCCTCTAAACTTTCAGCTACAGAGACAACACCATCGTTGATTATGTCAGCACATTTATTTTTTAATTTTTATATTTTTGGTACTGAACCCAGGGGTGCTTTACCACCAAGCTACATCCCCAGTCCTTATTTTTTTATTTTGAGACAGGATCTTGCTAAGTTGCTGAGGCTGACCTCAAACTTGGATCCTCGTGCCTCAGCCTCCCGAGTCACTGGAATCACAGGTGTGCTACACCGTGCCCAGTATCAGCACAATTTAGATGTAGAAATCACAGCTGTGCCTTACTGCAAATTGCCACCTCCACACTGCTAATGTGCGAAAACTCAAACTTCCCAAACATACAGATTGGGAAGATGCTGGATCCTTCCATTTTTAAAGCTTTCATTAAATAATGGGTTCCTACAACGCCTTCACAAAAAGGCAGGTTTTCAGAAGTTAACCTGTATAATATGAAGCATGTGTGCCTCTCATTTTGCAGGAACCATTTCAAATATTTTTAATCCTAAGGTCTAGATTAACCATTTCTCAAGGAGAAAAAAATTTACATTTGTAATCAAAGGACATACAGCAAGGACAAATATCATCTCTGGAACCAAGAAAATTTAGTCCTACAGAGCAAACAAAGTGAATGATGATTCCTGGCTTTGTAGTAGCGCTTGGCAGCGCAGCAAAGCCCAGAGGTCTCGGTTCAGGTTACAGCCAGGGGCTGGTTTGAGCATGCAGGTCCTAGCAATGCTGGGACTTTCCAGATAGTGATGAGGGGTTCACTGGCTGAGGATCACTGTATGTCCTCTGTATGTGCAAACACGATTAGCATTGTCCCCACAACTGTGGATTTGTCCAACAGTCCTAGCTGGGTTATTGACAAAGCATTTCTGGACTGGAGAGATCTGAGAAAACCATACAGATCGACCCTTCACTTCTTATGAATGAAATAACTTACCAAGTATCATAACATGGAGAAGTTGAGAGTTGAGACTATAGATTAGTGCTCCTGGCTTCTAGTCCAAGACTCTTTCTGTCATATCATAACTCTTCAGCCTTCTACTTTCAAAATGAGGAGTTAATCTGTTCATTACTAAAGGACGACCATTGTCAAACTCTGGGCACTGAGTGTCTATTGCCAGAGCTTGGCTCTATCAGCAGGTTGACTTAACACACCGCAGGCTTCTACGTGCTCACATGCTCCAAGGCTAGCTTCTACTTGCCAACAGCCCCATTCCTAGCCGCGTTCCAATCCTCTCTGATTGTCTCCTGGTAGAGACCTCAAGCCCCACACCCTCAGCGCTCGATATACAGCAGCAGGCTTTCATGCTGCCTTGATTTCCTCCAGAAATGAGCAAGAGTTCATTGAGCATTTTCTATCAGCTCCACATGGCTCCAAATCACAGCCCCTGGCCACAAACACTGCCAGCTCCCTCACAAAATTGGGAACTTTGTGGACCCCACAAGAGGCCTTATTTATTACCTCTTCCAGAGAAAGCAGACTGGGGCAATAATCGTCAAAGTAATATTTACCCCTTAATAACTGCCTATTTTTATACCAGTGTTAGAGGTTAATAGCAGTGTTATTTACTCCTCTGCCAAAAAGAACTGAAGGATGTGAAATGTAGCAGTCAATAAACCTGAACAGTCAGATAAATAACGTTCATATTATTTCCTGACAAATCCTTCTGCAACCCAGGGAAATAAATAACCCTAAGAAAGCAGCTCCTGCATTACAAGTTTACTGATGTGTAAAATGAAATTTTAAAAAGGGTTTCGAGCTCTAGAAGCATTGGATTCTATAACTATATACACTGACAGACAACCACAGACAGCCTGTGCACACACGTGTGAGTCATCTGCAGACACACGTTCATCGTCAGACACACCATGTGCATGTGAGAATACCAGCTCAGTGGGTACGGGCATCACCTCTCATTTCCTCTCTGTTCCTATGATGTGCACTTCTTTGCTTTTCTTCCTATCTCATTGATGGATCCTTTTTCTTTTAAAAAATTTGTTCTTTTTAGTTATAACATGAGAATAGAATGCGTTTTGAAATATCATACATACATGGAGTATAACTCCCCATTCTTGTGGGTGTACATGATGTGGAGTTTCACTGGTTGCGCATTCATATATGAACATAGGGAAGTTATGTCTGATTCATTTTACTGTCCTTCCACTCCCTTTCCCCTTATCCCCCCTGTCCAATTTGGGAACCTCGACTCCTCCCTCCCCCACCCGCTATTGTGAGTCAGCATCTGCATAGCAGAGAAAATATTCAGCCTTTGGTTTTGGGGGATTGGCTTATTTCACTTAGCATGATAGACTCCAGTTCCAACCATTTACCAGCAAATGCCATAATTACATTTCTCTTTATGGCTGAGCAGTATTCCATTGTGTATATGTACCACATTTTCTTTACCCATTCATCTGTTGAAGGGCACCTAGGTTGGTTTCATAGCTTGGCTATTGTGAATTGAGCTGCTATAAATATGGATGTGGTTGCATCACTGCAGTATGCTGATTTTAAGTCCTTTGGGTATATGCCAAGGAGTGGGATAGCTGGGTCAAATGGTGGTTCCATTCCAAGTTTTCTGAGGCATCTCCACACTGCTTTCCAGCATGGTTGCACCAATTTGCAGTCCCACAAGCAACATGTGTGTGTCTTATTGTTATTTGTTTTCTTGATAATTGCCATTCTGACTGGAGTGAAATGAAATCTCAGTATAGTTTTAATTTGCATTTCTCTAATTGCTAGAGATGTTGAACATTTTTTTATATAGTTGTTGACCATTCGTATTTCCTCTTCTATGAGGTATCTATTCAGTTCCTTTGCCCATTTATTGATTGGGTCATTTGGGGGTTTTTTTGGTATTAAATTTTTTGAGTTCTTTATATATCCTGGAGATTAATGCTCTATTTGAGGTGCAGGTGGCAAAGATTTTCTCCCATTCTGTGGGCTCTCTCTTCATGTTCTTGATTTTTTTTCCTTTGCTGTGAAGAAGCTTTTTAGTTTGATAAAATCACATTTATTGATTCTTAATTTTACTTCTTGCACTTTGGAATCTTTTTGAGGAATTTGGTTCCTAAACCAACATGATGAAGATTTGGGCCTACTTTTTCTTCTAGTAGGTGCATGGTCTCTGATCTAATGTCTAGGTCCTTGATCTACTTTGAGTTAAATTTTGTGCAGGGTGAAAGATAGGGTCTAATTTCATTTTTTTTTTACATATGGATTTCCAATTTTCCCAGCACCATTTGTTGAAGAGGCTATCTTTTCTCCACTGTATGTTTATGGTGCCTTTGTCTAATATGAGATAACTGTATTTATGTGGGTTTGTCTCTGTGTCTTCTAGTCTGTTTTGGTGCCAATACCATGGATGGCTCCTTCTTGTAAGCTCTTGTGTTGGAATGTAGGTAGGCCCACACTCAGCACCTGGCATTCTGTTCAGTAATCCCACCCATTCCATGACAGACTTACAGCCATATCTCTCCTGCCTGCCATCTTTCCTGAGCTCCATATTGCATATTTACAGGCTCCTCAACATTTCCACCTGGAAGTATAATAGGTATGTCATGATGGTCTGGCCAAAGCATACCTCTAAATTCCACCCCCAATCTGTCTCCACTCCCCTGCTGTCTTCCGTAGATCAACATCCATGCAATTATTCAAAGTAAATAGCTAGCTCCTTTTCAATCCCTTTGATATTCACCTGTCCTTATCCTATACCTAAGCCACAAGCAAGTCCTGCACACTTCTTTGAAATATGGAAAACAAGGAATCCATCCATCCATCATCTTTTTAAACACTTTCTCCAGTCCAAGTTCATCATCTTTCAGACTGCCCCCAACTTTCACTTCAGTCCCCTAATTCAGTCTCCTCCACATAGAGCGAGCTTTTTAAATATGAATCCAAATGTTTTCCCTGGGCCTTCAAAGCTCTGTGACCATTCTTCCCCTCCTTCCTCTCCTGCCCTTGTCCCCTTGTAATTGTCCTCCAGCCACAACAGCCCCTCTCTTTGTTCCTTGAGCAGAACAAGCCTGTTCCTTCAGCCCAGAATGTTCTGGCCTCGGTATTCCCATGCTGGCTTCTTTCATTTTGTGAGGAGGCCTTCCCTGGCTGTCCAACCAGCCAGTCGAAATACATGCTGTCTCCTTCACATCACCATTACTATTTCTTCATAGCACCTATCATTTAAGAATATAAAGCAATTATGTTGTTCATAGGTATGTTCACCTGTTAATTGTTTATCTCCAAGAGAACAATCTCCCTAAGAGCAGCCGCCATCTGTGATCTTCACCTCTGTCTGTCCAGTTCTAGGAAACAACTAATATAGTGGCATCTGGATTAGTTTTCTAGGGCTGCTCTAACAAAGTCCCACAGACTGGGTGGCTTGAAGAACAGAAATTTATTTTGTCAAGATTCTGAGAACTAGATGTCTGAGCTAGAGGTGCCAGCAGGCATGGCTTCTTCTGAGGCCTCCTTGGCTTGGATGTGGCCATCTTCTTCCTCACATGGTCTTCATTCTGTGTACTTGTATGTCTATGTCTCAACTTTTTCCTATAAAGACCAGTAATACTGAATTAGGGCCCATCCTCATGATCTCATTTTAACTTAATTATCTTTTTTTTAAAAAAAGTCCAAATATAGTCACATTCTGAGATATTGGAGGTTAACACTTGGACATAACAATAAGGTGGGCAGGAGGACACAGTTTGGTCCATAATAGCATCTGCCAAAGAATAATAGTAGTGATGATGAAAGTGAACATGATTGTGACCTTAGTGTATGTTGGACATTATTTCAAATACTTTTCCTGCATTATCTTAATTTATCTTCATAATACCTGCAAAGGTTTAGATGTGGTATCCCCCCAAAACTCACATGTGAGACAAAAAAAGAAGGTTTGAAGAAGAAATGATTGGGTTGTGAGAATCTTAACCAATCAGCGAGTTAATATAGGTATTAACTGAGTGGTAACTGTAGTGGCAGGGTGTGGTTGGAGGAGGTGGAGATCGGGGTGTGGCTTTGGGTATATACTTTGTATGTGGAGTGTGGAGTCTCTCTCCCTCTGCTTCCTGATCACAATGAGAGCTGCCTCCCTCTGCCACACTCTTCCATCGTGATGTCCAACCTCACCTTGAGTCCTGAGGAAAGCAGCCAACCTTCTGTGGACTAAGACCTCTGAAACCATGAGCCCCGAAATAAACTCTTCCTTCTCTACAATTGCTCTGTTTGGGCCATTTAGTCACAGCAACAAAAAAGCTGACTAAAACAACACCCTATAAAAATGTTACCATTATGAATCCCATTTTCCAAATGGGAACACTGAGACACAGAGAAATCAAGAGACCTGCCTGAAGTCACAGGTCATAAATAGTGGAGCCCATTGGATTCTGGGATCTGTGTCTTCTACCACTGACTTACCCTCCTTGTATATACCCGTATATGTTTGTCTGTTGAGCGACTACACAAAGGGGAACATAATGCTTGTCTCACTGTGTGTGTGCACAAAGTCAAGCAGGCACAGCTCTAGTGCTGCGCACAGTGGCTTCGGGTACCTTCTCTATATCTTACGCTCCCTTTGAAAAATGTTTTAAAGCCAAATATAGTCAATAACATCTATACGACCTCATCAGAAAAATATAGAAACTAAAATGGACTTTTGAGAGGAAGAAGAAACACAGAAATCATGAAGCCCACCAGAGTTGCTGAAGTAGAACTCCAGCTTTGGCTCTGAGCTTCCCTAGTTCTTTAGAGAAAGAAAGCCCACCCATTCCTTAGAAGATGAACACTGTCCTGGAAATGGATCTTGAATCCATGTCATGTGGGCTCTTACATAATGACATCCAGTTAGTGACAAAACAGATCATGTCCTGGGCGGTGAGCACTCAGCAAACTCAGGCATGAAGAAAAGCTGAGGTATTCTGAAAGAACCTATGTTCTTTTGCCCACTTGCCTGCCGGCCTACCTGCTTCCTGCCTCCCTTCCTTTCCTGACTGACAATGCCATTCGGTGGCTTTGCTCCTTCTCAGTTCACCAGTCCATTCTGGGTTACAATTTCACAAAGCCTTTGCCAAGTTTCCACCCTTCTATCAATGAGGTGGAAGAGCTTGGCTGGTCCCCTGAGGCCACTGTGTGTCTGGCTCCAGTAGAAAGACTCAGGGGCCTTCTACCCTGGTATTGAAATGCTAACCACTAAGAAGTCCACATTCCAAGAGGAGGGCTGCGAAGGAGCAAACTCATCATTTATTTTTGCTTTTCTTTCTTTTTAAAATTTGTGTGTTCATGGAGAATTTGGAGAGCCAGGGAGATTAGATTCTTTTTTCCCCAAATAGCCCAGACCTCAGCAGTGAGTTTGAATTTGGCAGTGCATCACGGCCTGTACCATACCCAGCACAGGCCTGACAGATGGTAGCACTCAGAAAGTATTAATTATTATATTAGCGGTTTAAGAAAAGTATTTGGAATTCCTTGTAGGGAATTCTGATAAGGTGTTTTTCGTAGTATTTTAATATAGACACAGAATAAATGTTTATTGAATTGTGGAATTTCTGATCAAAGACCAATTGGAAGAACATTTTCAAAAGATTTTTAATGTATATGAATGGCCTAATAATGGTCATAAGCCCAAGTCTAAATTTCTAGGATTTTTCTCTGAAACAATAGTGAAAAATGTGCAAAAAGTTTATGAACAAAGAAATTTATGACAGAATGATTTGTAGTAATGCCAACAAGGAATTAGGGAGTTGAATTTAGGTAATGATGGATCAAGGACTGAAAAACTGAATAATAATAATACATTCAAAATGGTCCATAACAGTTTCCATAACAGGATCTGTAGATCTACTGTGTTCTCCCTCTTTTTTTTTTTTTTTAATGGTGCTAGGAATTGAACCCAGGGATGTCTAACCATTGAGCAACATCCCCAGCCCTTTTTGTGTTTTATTTTGAGACAGGGTCCTGCTAAGTTGCTTTGGGTCAAGCTAAGTTGATGAAACTGGCTTTGAACTCTCAATCCTCCTGCCTCAGCCTCCAAAACTCTGGGATTACAGGTGTGTGCCACCGTGCCTGGCTGTATTCTCCTTCATTGCCCAACTTTTATCATGAAAAATTTCCAATAAACAAATAAATGTAAAGAACCACACAGTGAATATCTATCTATTCGCCTTTTCAATTCAATAATTACCACATTCTTTTGTAAAGGCTGGAGAGCAGACCATGGAAAGACAAACTATTTCCTAGTTCTTTACTTATGTACATTTATGTCTCATTCAGTTTTGGGTTTGTTACACAGTGATAATTACACACACACATTCACACACATATTCACACACACACACACACACACACACACACACACCAGCATAAATTCCTGGAGGTGAGAACTGCTGAGTTAAATGATGTAGCCATTCTAGAAGTTGACATGTGTTGTCATGTAGCTTATCAAAATGATTGTAACCAGGGGCAGAAGAATCCTTTTTTCACCTCACATTTGTCAACATTAAATGTCATCAAACATTTTGAATAGCTTACACTCTAACAGACAAAAATGATACCTGTCTTAGTCTTCAAGGGCTCCCATAACAAAATACCATAGACTGTGTGACTGAAATAACAGAAATTTATTTTCTCATTTCTGGAACCTGGAAAGCCAAGATCAGGGTGCTGTTATAGTTAGGTTCTAGGGAGGATCCTCCGCTCTGCTACTAAAGAGTGCCTCTTTGGTGCATGCCCTCATGACAGGAGCAGGTGGGGGAGGGGAAGCAAGCTCTCTGGTCTCTGATGTCACTTCTATAAGGCTTCTAATCAGGGCCCCATCCTTATGACCTAGCTCATCTCTAATCACTTCTAAAGTCCTCATGTCTAAATACTGTCATGTTGGGCTTTAGGGATTCAGCATATGAATTTGGTGTGACACAAACTTTCAATTCATAATGGTATCTCATTATTGTTTCTGTTTGCACTTATTTGTGAATCTGTATGTGTTTATTGACGGTTGTATTTATTTTCTCATTAATTAATTGCCTGATTAGCTGCTTTGTCTACTTTCCTATCCTATTGATTAGTAAGAACTTTTTGAACTTTGGAGGAATTAACCCTATGTCATATATAGCAAACATTTTTCTGACTTAGTCATTTGTCTTCTGATTTAGCTACACAACGTAGCTTATTGTGTAGAAACTTTTCTATATAATTAGGTTCATCTAACTTTTTCTTTATGGCTTCCTTTATAGCTTCTTGTCTTGCTTAGAAAGGGTTTTCTTCTCCAAGATTTACAAATTTGGAAATAGGTTCTGCTTCTTAATCTTGAGATATAAATTGTTACTTAAATTGGTCATGAGACATTCTTTTCAGGGTGACTTTGCCAACATTTTTTCTTAATCACAAAACCGGACTTTTGGTCTTGAATATAATGGTAGTGGAGACTTGAAGATTTGTTGTGTCCAAACCTTCACCAGGACTTCTCCCTCACAAACCTCTCTTCTGATGCTGTTAGATGCTTGGCAAGTGATATGATATTTACAGTCTTTTACACCAGAAATTCTCAAACATTTTCTTGATGATAGCTACTTTCCATTTCCCCAAAGTCTTCAGAAAAGGGAGGAAGACAAGTATGTGTGTGTGTGTGTGTGTGTGTGTGTGTGTGTGTGTGTGAGAAAGAGAGGCAGAGAAAGAGAGACACACACACAGGGGGCGGGCAGACAGGCAAGAGTGGGGACTGGTGGTTTTGATAATTACTCTCCTGTTTGGAGTCCCTAAATATTATGGAAGATGAAATGGAAAGAGAGGGCTTAGAGTGAGTAGATGAGGGAAAGAGAGGGAAGAAAATACACAGATACAACAAGAAAATGATGTGACTCTCAGATGACTTGGAGATAGACCTAATAAAATTTGGAACTCGATTAGGTATAAATATCTTCCTCTCTAAAAAAATCAAATGCTATTGAAATCATCCCATTTCTGGAAACTTCCAGGAGTTGTAATCTTGCGTCATGTGGAACATCATCATGGGCTCTTCTGCCAATTTCTGAGAATGGAAAGATTTGGTTGAAAAAACTCCTCACCTTGCCATCGGTTTGTAATCAGAGAATACAGTAAGTGTGGGGAGATGGTGGCTGTGTGCAGAGAACATTATTTTATACATCTTGTGGGAGAGGTTGAGAGGATCCTGTTTAAAAAGGCTGCCCTAATAAATGATTTACCAGGGCAGTCAGAGATCAAAGAAATTGCTCAGAAACTGCATCTCAGGGCACCTAAAATTCAAAGTTTATGGAAGTCCCCAGAACCCCAAACCTTTTATGACTTTTATATTAGCTAACCACTAAATTTTCAAAGCAGTGTGACTGCTGCGGGTTTTAATAAGAGCTGCATGGCTCAACCCCTCCTCCTCTTAGCAAATGTAAGGGTGATGTTGCTCAGAGATGTTTTGAAAATATGCCAGGTGTCATGGAAGATATAACATGGAGCAAGGCTCACGTTGGATAGTGGAAATTTTAAATTCTGCTGAGGAAAAAAATAATCCAAAGGAAATATCACATACCTTGCAACAGAAGGATAGGAATTCTGCCTTGGATGTAGCATTTGAGCTAGAGTCTACACTCAAGAGCACTGGGAAGAGGTTAAAATACTTACAAAAATTAGAAACAGAACCTAGAGCTGTCCACAGCAGGCTGGCCCTGGCTCCTGACCATTATGTGACAATTAAAAAAGTTCCTCAATACCCTAGAGTTTTCTTAGACTGAACTGTTGACCCTTCTCCCAGACAAGCCTTGGTCCAGTCTGAAAAGAGGGAACCAGAAAAAAGTAGGAGAGTGGTTCTCAAAGTGTTTCCAGAGATCCTTTGAAGGTCCTCGGGATCTTTTCAAATGATACGTGAGGTCAAAACTATTTTTGTAAGACTATCAAGACACTATTTGTCTTTTCACTCATTCTCACATGAGTGATCACCAGTAGGCCTGAGAGAACCACCCAGCTGAACATGGCTTAGATTTCAGAATCATGAGCAAATAAAATGATTTTAAGTCACTGAGCTTTGGAATTTTTTTTTTTTTTAGCTGTAGATAACTGGAACAGTCTATCAAGGATGTATATTGATGCTGGTGGTATTGAGGATCTTGATTGTAGTCCTTCTAATTTTTCTCAGCCATCTGGAGATTGAGTCTGGATGCCACAAGGGAGAACAGATAAGGGATTACACACAGAGACAGACTATTATCTTGACATGTTGACAGCTTGAACAAAGAGGGTGGCTTATATGCCCTGTCATTATTCCCCCTAATGGACAGTTAAAGGTGGCTACTGACATTTGAAGGAGATTTCTGCAGATGAATAACTTAGAGAAAATTTATAGAGAGGACCGTGACGATGATGACAATAATGATGACGATGACAATGATGATGATATTGATAAAATGCTGACTGTGTGGTGAGGATTGAACTTGGTCTAGAGAGTCTGGAGTCCTGAACCAAGAGAAATGACTGTGGGGATACATGCTGATATGAAGAGAGCCGGCTTTGACCTCAGAAGACCTGGCCTAACTCCTGACTTCAGAATCTTGGACAGGTCACACTCCCCTTCTGACATTCAGTTTCCTAACTGTTAAATGGGTTATCTTCTAGCCCTGCCACTCTCCATCATAGAGTTTTCATGAGGATCAAGTGCCAGGATGCAAAACTGCTCTACAAAGTGCTACACACAAAGGAAGGATATTAAGATATGTGAGATTAGCCAGGTATGGTGGTGTACACCTATAATCCCAGCAACTTGGGAAGCTGAGGCAGGAGGATCACAAGTTTGAGGCCAGTCTCAGCAACTTATCAAGACCCTAAACAATTTAGTGAGACCCTGTTCCAAAACAAAATATTAAAAGGGCTAGGGATGTGGCTCAGTGGTCAAGCACCTCTGGGTCCAATCCTGTATACAAGAAAAAAAAAAAAAAAGGTAAGTGAGATTGTTGCTAGAAGGAATCTTCCCTGTGCTTAAGAAGTTAGGAGGAAAAAAAATTTAAAAACTGAAGGTGGTTGAAACCTTTCTGCAAGAAGTTTTTGAGCTTGCTGTGGGAGTTACTGAGCTTACTCTTCCACACAGCTGCTAGTCAGGGAAAGGTGACGCTGCTGAGCACTTAATGCAGATGCCTTGTTTCCTGATGTCTGGGGGTGTGGCATTCTGTTCTGCATCCCACCATCATGTATAACCGTCGATACTTCCACAATGCTCGACACTGTGCCAAAAATTGGGTATGGTGGATAAAGAAGAAAAATAGCTCCTTCCTTTCTATCTGCCTATGGTAGGCAAAAGAATGCCCCACCCTCCAGGATGCCCAGGTCTTAATCCCAGGACCCTATGAATGTGTTAGGCAACTTGACAAAGGGGAATTAAGTTTGCAGATGAATTTATGTTTGCTCTCAGATAATCTTGGGATGGGGAGATAATCCTGGGTTGTCTGGGTGGGTCCAGTGTAATCACAGGAGTCCTCAAAAGCAGAAGGAGTGCCAGCTTCACAGATGGAGGAAGGGGCCACAAAGCAAGGAATGTGAGCAGACTCTAGAAGCTGGAGAAGGGCAGGAGAGGTGAGGCATTCTCTCCTAGAGCTTCTGGAAGGAATGCAATCCCACTAACACCTTACTTTTAGCTCCATGAGACCTACTTTGTAGTTCTGAACTCCAGAACAATAAGAAATTTGGATTAGGTAAACTATCAAGGTTACCTGACAATGAAATGGCTGCAATGGAAAATTAGCATACTGCCTGACATCTCAGACAGGGTAGGCCTTTATTAGAGGATGGGGCAGAGCAATGGGAAGGCTTGACCCAGTGCCACATAAGATGTCAAGAGAATCTTATGATCCATATGCCAAAGACCTAAATGAGCAGGCAACAAGAAAGGTCTGCATATTTTTCTGATGTGTGGAGCTACATTCGTATACACAGGATGAGGTTCAATGCCAATGGTCAACTGTATACAGCTTATCATCTGACATTTATGTATTGACTTATTTGGTTTATGTCTGTCTTCCCCTCTCTGGAATATAAGCTCTGTCAGGCTCACTGCTAGAGCTTCAATGCTTAGAGTAATTCTTGAGTCAATGGCAGTGAGGGGTCAATAAATTTCTATTAACAACTTCACTCAATCACCAAAGTTTGGTTAAGAGTATGCATTAATACTAGAAAATAGAGGAACTGCAGGCAGAGGTTTCTCTCTCTCTCTCTCTCTCTCTCTCTCTCTCTCTCTCTCTCTCTTAGTTCCAGTATATCTGTGCATAGAGCAGTACCTGGCACTCTAAATACATATTGAATGGATGAATGAATGATTTCAAGAGTGAAACACAAGCTGGGTGTGGTGGCACACACCTGTAATCCCAGCAGCTCAGGAGGCCGAGACAGGAGGATCAAAAGTTCAAAGCCAGCCTCAGCAACTTAGTGAGGCCCGACACAACTTAGCAAGACCCTGTCTCAATATAATAGTAATAATAATAATAATAATAATAATAATAATAATAATAATAAAGGCCTGGGGATGTGGCTCAGTGGTTAAGCACCATTGGCTTCAATTTCTGCTACCATAATGAAAGAAAGAGAGAGAAAAACACAAAAAGAATCTTGCTCTTGAGAAGCCTGTCATCTAGTGCATGGTTTTCAGATTTGTCCACACAGCCTTTTATATGAAAGCTGGGTAAGGTAAAGGCCTGGAGAAGGGCTGGGAAGTAAAATAGGGTTCCTAAGGGGGTGACATTTTTCCAGGTGATGTGAGGATTCATCTGCACCAATAGAGTATTTTCTGGAACAATTAATTTCTATTTATATTATTTTCGCAAATGTGCATCTATTTTAAATTTGACCACATTACATGCTCATGGTAACAGAATCAAGAAGCAATAGACTGCTCCCACCTCCCAATCCTGCCCTGTCCCAACTCACAGTAACCAGTAAGAACAGTTTGGTCCATATTCCCCTTCAGATATCTTTGTAGATGCCTCATTTTCAGAACTGCTTAAAATAAGTAGAGGCCTACACCTTGATATGATCCAAAATTGCTGAGAAAACAGCTTAAAACCACACACTGAAAATAATAAGAAAGACAACTGTGTAACATAAATCCCTAGATAGGAAAATTGTTTTTAAATTGCTGTGATTTGTACAATGGCTGGGTTTTCCCATGCTTTATGTTTTTATCCCTTTATATATATATTTTCATATCTTGATATTACCAGGAGCCCCAAGTCTATTTGCCTGGAAATTAACAAATAAGAAGTGAACCTTTCTGTGTGACATTGAAAGGGATAATATTTTTTGAATAGTTGAATAAAGTACTTTGGAAAACTTTGTGTTTGTAACAATATAGGGTGGTAAAGTTGTCATTCACTATCTTCCTAATAATTCTCTCCCATGATTGACATCAGATCCTTTCAGAAGGAAGACATGTCAGCAAATCAGAGTCAAAACCCAGCCAATGATATAATGACAGTTCTTGAACTTCTTTCTGACTTTTAATTCCCTCCTAATCTTGCATTTGCCTGACATTTAAAGCCTAGGTTTACACTATAATAATATTTAATACTTATATCTCTTAATAGTTTACAAAACAGTTTCCCACCCATTTTTTAAATTTGATCTTTGGAATTCCCAAGAAATGTGTGTTAACACCATTGTGGTGACTATTTGTTCCCATTTTTCAGATGGGGAAACTGGAGGCTTAGTGAGCCTAAGTGACTTGCCCAAGATCATATGTCCAGTTAGTAACAGAACTTCTATCTTCAAACCTCTTGCTTTTTCCTCAAAGCAATATTGGGCCTCAGATAAGAATTTCAGTTCACAATCTTTTGTCATTGTCATCAACATCTTCACTAATTTGTTGGGAAAAAAACTAGACTTTTATTTCATTGCATTTTGTTCATACAGCCAACACAAAGCATTAAAACGTATCTCTGAAATGTCGCCCAATATAAAGAATAAATGGCTGGGGGAGTTGTCAGGATGTGCACATGCGCATCTCTGACTTTTCTATTGCACTAAGAGCTCTTGCTAGAGCCCTGGGTAGTGACTTTCATGTGAATCCAGGGCCAGAGCTGTCATTTTGCCCATTAGGGCACAGAGGATTCCACAGCTTGTTCACCAACATCCCCACCCCAGTATCCCTCCACCTTGGGTCGGTCACTTCCTTGTACCATCCTTGCTGCAGGCCAGAAAGGCAGACCAGAGGGACAGGCACTCCAGGAGCTTCCAAGACTTTCTAGCATTTAACTGCAGGTCTGGAAAGATAGGAATTCCCCAGTGGGAGCTCTTGGCCCTTCTGGAAGCAAGAGGTCCAGCCCATTAGCTCCATTTGTGCCTATGACTGGAAGCAGAGCATGATGGGAAAAGCCTTTCCGTCCAAGGGAGGGACGAAAGAAGCAGGAGAGGGAGGGTTGGGGAGTTGAGTTTGAATCCTGCCTCTGCCACCTAACAGCTGCAAATCTCTTGCCCTGAAATTTCACCTTATCATGGAGGTGAGATGAAGCAGCATTATCTGCTGTACCTGGCCTATGAGGTTGTCATGATGCAATGAGGAGAAGCCCGCGAAAGCCTTTTAGAAACCATGAAGCACCAAAAACAACACCTGTTCAGTTTTTGTTGTTGGTTTCTCTTCCAGATGGAAATCTCAGCCCATAAAAGTCTTGCACACACACAAAAAGGGGCATGGATAGCTCACCCATGTTGCCTCATCATCCACTCGCCTTTTGAATACTCCCCATTGAATTCCTTTCTTCTCCCTTTTCCCTGTCCTGGCTTGATTCCTTTCCTGGATGATTCATCTTAATAGAAATACCAAGTAGTCCATTCTGAAGGGAAATTGTGATCCACTTAATGGGTGGGAAAGACAGGGTGAAAAAGGAAGTTTCCTTTTCCTTCTCCTTAGCAATACTGCTCAGACCCCTGTTCTGAGAGTTAATAAAGCTGGGGTCCTAAGTCAGGGACTAGATTTATTTCAGCCCCCAGTGAGTACTTTCTCTTTTATAATAACAGAACTTTTACAGGGCATATGACAACAGAATTGAAGGCCACATTTCCAGCCTCCCATAGGTGTGGTCATGTGACTAAGTGCTGACCAATCAGAGGGGAGCAGAGCGAGGTGCGTCCCTTCTGGACCCAGAAGAGACGAACAAACCTCCCACTTCCTCCCCCTTCCTCTGATGAGATGCAGAGGCGATCCTGGTGGTAAATAGAACAGTCCTCTGACCACAAGATGGGAACCGAATGTTAAGGACTGCAGATAAGAGAGGAGAAGCCTGGGGCTCTGACCTGCTAAAGTATCCTGCCATTTACATGAGACAGAAAAATGAAGTTTTCCCTGGTTTTCTCTCACTGTATTTGTGGATCTTTTCTGATGGCAGCCTGGCCTAGATCAAAGGAATACTCTGAGGCCTGTAGCGTCATACTTTTGAGGTTGGGAAATTCCATGCCTCCCTTAAATCTTGGTCTAAAATAACTAAGATTCAGAAATGCTCTTCTACGCTGACCTCCCTCTCTGTTAGTACTCACCATTGTTATTGCCTATGTGGGTGCTACTAGGATTAACAGTGCTATTAATAAACCATGGGATATAAGCAGAGCAAAAAAAAGAAAAAAAAAAGTGAAAGTTCATAAAAATTAAAATGTTTGTACATCAAAGGACGTTACTAAGAAAGTGCAAAGTTTACACTCAGAAAGAGAAAATAGCTGTGTAATGGCCCATGCCTGCAGTCCTAGTTATTCCCGAAGTTGAGGCAGAAGGAACCTAAGTTCAAGGCCAGCCTCAGAAACTTAGCAGGACCCTGTCTCAAAATCAAAAATAACAAGGATTGGGGATGTAGCTCAGTGGATAGGCACCCCTGGGTTCAATCCCCAGTACCAAAACCAAAACAAAACAAAATAATTGTTAAGTCTGATAAGAGTCTAGTATCCAGAATATATAAAGAACTCTTACAACTCAACAACAGAAGGATAAATGACCCAATTAAAAAGTGGGCAAAGAACTTAAAAGACATATTTTTTCAAAGAATATATTGGAAAATAGCAGTGTTGGGCAGGATGTGGAGAAATTAGAATTCATATACACTGATGGTGGGACTATAAATGAATAAGCTACTGTAAAAAAACAATTTCATAGAAAGAGTTGAACATAGAATAACTACATAACTCTGCAATTCTCCTGGGTGTAAATTCCAAAGAATTCAAAACAAGAACACAAACAAATCCACGCCCACACATGTTCATGGCAGCGTTATTCACAATAGCCAAAGGTGGAAATGATTCAAATCTCCATCACAGATGAATGAATAAACATTGGTGGTATGTGTATACAATAAACCTGTCATGGGCAAGCTATGCCATTAACATGGACCAGACACATTTGTGTCTTTTCACAATGTCAGAATTTATTTAGTAACAATAAATTTAGAACCTCCATCATAGGTTGTAATTCACTGTGTACTCATGGCTCACTTGGTGACCATAACCCAGGCAGTTTTAGGTTTCTTTATGCCAATTCCAATTATTAATAGCCGTAACATTCAAGTCACACATCACACTGCACAATGGTATACAGGTTATGGACAAGCCGAGAAAGGGTTAAGGTGGCCTGCACTGAGAGGAAAGACAGCTGATAAATACAAAAGAGTAATTGAAGGTGGTCACATACATTAAGAAGCAACCAAAGAAATTGTTTGAAATGGACCACAGCAAGCAGGGAAATGGAACTGAGTTAAAACCCTGGGGACAGTGTTGAGAGTGTGTTACTCCTCCATCTCCTGAAGCATTCACTGCGTGGTCTGATGACAGGTCAGTGTGGACCATCCTCCTAGGTGCCTCGCCTTTTATGTATTTTAGGTGAGGTTAATAAGCTCCAGGGCCTCCTGTTTCTGATACGGGTTGAATCCACCTGCTTCTGATTTAATCCAATAAGTTCACAGGTGGTCATCATAAATCAGCACAATTTATTTATGTGTCTTATGATTATGCTGTGTGGATGGTGATTGTTTAATTGTTCAAACAAGGTGTAGAGATGTTCTACCTCCATGCTTATGCTCAAAATGGAATAACTCATGGCAAACCGCTGCTTTATAAAATGGAGGAACTCAGGGTGAGGTACAGCCTGAAAACTGCTGTTCTACACATCATAGAGCAACTCAGAGCAGGATACAGCCTGCTCGCCACAAAAATATTATTCAGTAATAAAAAGGAATGAAGAACCAATAAGCTATCCAACAGAGACCATTTACCAACAGGCAAGTGAAAGAAGTCAGACACAGAAGGGTCATATATTGTGTGATTCTATTACATGAAATATCCAGAATAGGTCAATCCACAGGGACAGAAAACAGATTGGTGGTTGGGCTGAGGGGAATGGGGAATGGGTAGTGACTGGAAGGGGCTTCCTTTCACTTTTAGAACTAGAGAGATGGTGGCTGAATTTTGAATGTAGTAAATGTCACTGAATGGTTCACTTTACAATAAAAATAGCTTTTTGGTATGTGAATTTCACCTTAGTACACACACACACACACACACACACACACACACACGCACGCACACACCATGGGGCTCCAAAGTGACAACAGGGCTGTTTGTTTGCAGAATGACACCCAGCAGCGTAAGGGTCTGCCTGAAACAAAAACCTGAGCCATCTAAGCAACTAGGCAGCTAATGAGCTCCTTGCCTCCCCCGGAAGCAAATGTCCCTCCTCCTCCCCGCCATTCATTAGGTGCCAACCTGCTACTTGTCAGGCAGCATTAGTTGTGCGGGTATCCAGGGGACTAGTGCACCCTGGCTCTTCCTGATTCCTTATTTATTATGTTAACGAGAACATGACCAAGGCGCTGAGGCAGGAACTTCAAGATGGATATTGGGGCTGTATTCAGTGGCAGGTGGTCTGTACAGGATGCTGTAGCAGGACCCCCACCAAGAAGTCTGCTTTCAAACCCACTTCCTCATACACTGCTTTGTATTCTTGAGTCACTTATGATGAAACTGGATTTTCTCATCTTCAAACAGGACTCAGTCCTATTTCCTTAATTAATTTCGATATCCAGAAGCTAGCTGCTTTGCAGTCCCTCACCTGCAACCACCCTGGTGGAGCTACTGTCGTCTTTCTACTGATAAATGCAGTGGCCTCTCACTTGTCTCCCCCTACTGCCTTTGCTCTCTTCCTAGGCCATTGTTACACTGCCCTAAGTCACCATGTTACCCTCCTGTTGAAACCTTCCAGAGCTCTCATCTCAGAATAAAAGCCAAGCCCTTATACTAGCTTTCAAGGACCTACCTGACCTAGAAGGTCCTGCTACTGCTCTGATATCCCCCTTGCTCACTGCATTGTAGGTTCGGTGGTCTCCTTTCTGCTCCCACTTCAGGGCCTTTGCACTTGCTATTTTTCCACCCAAAAGGTTGCTCTTGCCCTTTAGCTTTTCCAGGTTTCTATTCAAATGCTATCTTACCAGTAAGGTCTTCTCACTGATGTCCCCCCTCTCTCTCCCTAGCTGAATTTTTTATTTTTTTAATTTTTTATTTTTTGGTACCGGGATTGAACCCAGGGGTGCCTACCCACTGAGTCACATCCCCAGTTCTTTTTATATTTTATTTTGGGGCCTTGATAATCTGCCGAGGCTGGCTTTGAACTTGAGATTCTCTTGCCTCAGACTCCCTAGCCCCTGGGATTACAGGCCTGCACCACTGTGCCCAGTTCTAGTTTAATTTTAGTTTTATATTGCATCAAAGTTAACACCAAACAAGCTTTATTGTTTATTAATTTTATTTTTTGTAAGTTCCATGAGCTGTCTGTTTTTTACTGATACATCTGAAGTGCCTAGAATAGTGTCTGGCACAGAGTAGGTCGTCTATAAACATTCAATGAATGCACATTAGTGGTTTTGAAGATCAACAACAATGGATGTGAAAACACTATACAAATGAAATGTTTTATTATTCATATCAAAGTGAAGTTAACTTCAAAATTCTATGGCTTTCTCCAGTTATGCTTGTGATATTTAGAGAAAGTCCTAAAAAAAAATTAGAATTTTCACTATGCAAAAAGCTCCAAAGAATAGATGTGATAGAGCCTCTGATTTTAAACTCTCTCCCCAAAGGCTGCTGTTCCGTGCTCAACCCAGAATGCATTTCATCATTCCATCAGCTGTTCTCACACAACAGACTTCAGGTGAGCAGCTTCCTCACGGGTCTGAGTCAAAGGAGCTGGGATAGTTCATAGCTGGTGTGGGATTTTATGGACATATCAAATGGGCTTTTATTTGCTGCTACAAAATTAAATTAGGAATGGAAGTAATTTGGTTCAATGAAAATTTTTAAAAAAAGAAAAAAATCTAAACTCAAAGGCGGGGGTGAGGGGCATGCAGAAAAGGCCAAATCACACAGAGGTCAAGACTGCCATGAAGGTTCCTTCTTAAAGTCTTATAAATAGAAGGTAATTTCTAAAATGTCAAGGGTTTCTTGGCTCAATTAAAATTATTTGTAGCACAAATGGTTGAGACCAGGGAGTGCTTTAAGCCAGGGAAATGCAGTAACAAGAATAATAAGCACCCGGGTATTGTTGTGCAGAGGAAGTCTTATTTAAATGCTGAAGACTTTCAATCATGTCAGGTGCCAGGAAAGGCCAGTGATAAAGGAAGTGGAACGGTTGTCCTTCGGATCTCTTTCCTCCCGCTTTCACTTAGAAATATGAAACCACCAGGAGCCATTTTGCAATAGAAACAACTTCATTTCCCACGTCCAGCTGGAAGAAAGGGCCATAACTCAGCTAATACACCGCTAGGACATGTTGGGGACCAGCCACAACGCTGCAACCCTGAGCTTAGAGTGTATCACTTCTTTCTAAATGTGCTTTGGACTCCGTGGCTGTCGTCGACTAAAGGATGAATTTTGCAAATATTATGAACTTATCCATTTGGGAAGCAAAAACAAATATGTGATAGACTCAGCTCTTGTCATAGACAAATAGTTCTTTACATAGCAAGCCCGGGAGTGTTCGGGCGCAACCTCACAACATCCAATGAAGTGTCAATTCAAGCCACGGGCATGATCATTTATTGTCAACATAGACTGTCATCGCTTAGGGCCATAATCAGAAAAAATTACTGATGATTGATACTGACGGCAATGATGATTACTCTTGCAATAAGCTTAATTAAAATAATGAACTGCTATTGTATGTGACTTACTTGCGGTACAGGCAGGATAATGTCTATGCACCATGCTCCACAAGAAAGTCAACCCGCCAGCATGGTGGTGTTCATATTTCAATCCACACACAACCAGGGATCCCCAGAGGCATCGTGTGGGTTTCTGTGGTTCTCACCTTTCTTAGGGCCCCAGTTCCTCATTCCTCATGTGCATCATTGCTAGAATAGGTGCAATGAGATGAGATCTGCTGAGTTCCTGGGTTCGCTGCAAATCCAGCCCAGCAGATAGTTCAGGCAGCCTCCTCCCACTCAGCCTTCCTGTGGAGTTGCTTACCAAAACCTTTGTGGAGGGTCATTTAAGCAAGGGGCTTCCCCCATCTCCCCCCATTGGTGACCTTCCCCATCAGCAGCAAGGGAAGTCCTCTAGGGAGAAACACCTGGCACTCCAACTCCAAAATCAGATCGTGAGTTGGCCTGTGACACCAGGACCTTTTCCTTCCCAGAGCTCCTTTCTGCTAATCTTTCCTCTGTTCCTTCAGCACCTGGGGTGAAGGGGAGACAGGAGGACAGAGAATAAAAACCTGGGAGGAACTTTAGAGCCACCCAGAAGGCCAGCCTCAAACCTAGCCCTGCATCCAGCTAACATAATTGGTGAGGCCTTAAAAACACAAACAGCCCTCATCCACCACGGAAAGATCAAAGGAACATTTACCCACTCACTTAACTTAGAAAAAATAAAACACCCAGTGCAAATTGTGGGCTTTTAACTATCTTATGGGACCCCAAACCTAATCAGAGTGTAGAGGACTATAAACATCTAGGAAGGGAAGCAGACAGTCATTAAAATTTGATTATGAGACTAGCAGCTCTGATAGGGCCTTATGGGCTCATAGAACAAAAATCCCAAACTGACAGGCCACCTTCCCCGCAGAGGGGTCTGGGCGAGAGAGCTGAGAGTGTGAGCAAACCCAGCCGGGAACATCTTGCCCTCACATATATAAGAACTTGGAACCCTACAGGCCACTGTGACTTGCCCCCTGTTGGGAGAAAAATGAACCTCAACAGTTCATGGATTTCTTTCATTTTGCTTGCTTACAAAACACTCTTTGTCTGCCAATCGTAGAAAAATGCAAGCTTTGACATATCATGGCAACTCTATGGCTAACTGGGACTTGTTTCATTTATTCATTCATTCATTCAACAAAGTTTTGTATTTGTTCTTCTTAGATATACATGACAGTAGAATGTATTTTGACATATTATACCTACATGGAGTATAACTTATTCTAATAAGGATCCTATTCTTGTAGTTGTACTTCATGCAGAGTTACCCTGATCGTGTATTCAAGTACAAGGATAGGAAAGTTATGACCAATTCATTCTACCATCTTTCCTATTCCCCTCCCCCTCACTTCCCTTCATTACCCTTTGTCTAATCCAATGAACTTCTATTCTTCCCCTCCCCTCTCTGTTGTGCGTTAGCATCCACATATCAGAGAGAACATTCAGTCTTTGATTATTTGGGACTGGCTTATTTCATTTAGCATGATAGTCTCCAGTTCACCCATTTACCTGCAATTGCCATAATTTCATTCTTCCTTAAGGCTGAGTAACATTCCATTATGTATATGTACCACGTTTTCTTTATCCATTCATCTGTTGAAGGGCACTGAGGTTGGTTCCATAGTTTAGCTATTGTGAATTGAGCTGCTATAAACATTGATATTGTTACTTGTATTCTTGATAATTGCCATTCTGACTGGAGTTAGATGGAATCTCAGTGTAGTTTTAATTTGTATGTCTCTAATTGCTAGAGATGTCACTTAACAAATATTTATTAAGCATCTGTTTTATGCCAGGCTCTGTTATGGATGCTGACCATGTGGCAATAAGCAAAACAGACAAGAATCCTCATCTCAATAGAGGTTACATCCTGGGCAAACTCTGAGTGTGTGTAGGGTAAACATAAAGTAGGGTAAGGTAAGGAGGGTAGGAAGTGTGTGTAGGGGTGGGATTTGGTTTCAGAGAGGACAGCCATAAGTGACCTCAGGGAGGAGGGGATACTTGAGTAAGACATGAGGAACTGCTTCTTGGAAATACCAGGAAGGTAATTAAGAAGAAATATCAGGACAAGTTAGTAAAAGGAAAGAGAGACAGGGCTGGCCTTCCTGGAACACCACCCCATGACAGATGAAATGTGGCCACTTTTCCTGTGTTTGCTCTTTAATTTAATGATGGCTTCTGTTGACATTCATCTGATTGCAACAAGGTCAAATTTACCCAGGCCAGTACATTAGGGTGTCTGTCACCCAAATCTAAAGTCCTTTCCAGAGTCTAAACAAGTAGTCATTCCTAGACTAAGCCTCACCTGCAGCAATGCTGAAACACATTTCCTGGGTCCCCACCTCTAGCATGTCAATCATTCTATTCAGTGTATGACATTTGCCACTGTTAACATTTTGGATTGGCTATTTCTCCATTATGGGAAACTGGTCTATTGCAGGATGTTTAGCAAATTCCTTGGCTCACTAGATGCCAGGAGGGCCTTCCCAGTTACAGCCACCAAAATTGTCTCCAGCCTTTGCCTTAGGGGGCAAAATCACCGTGTTGAGAACCCACGACCTAATGTGAACTGAATTGTATTTTAAAATATACATATTTAAGAAAAACTCAGAGAAACCCCAGCACTGACTAGCACATTCATTCAGCCATTCTTATTTGGATATTGAATATTATCTATGTGTTGAAGGCTTGGCCCCCAGCCTGTGGCACTATGTTGGGAGGTGGTAGAACCTTTAGAAGGTAGGACCTGGTGGAAGGAAGTTAGGTCTCTGTGGACATGAAGGGGATACTGGGACCCTGGCTCCTCTTCCTCATCTCTTTTTGCTTCCTGGTGGCCATGAGGTGAGCAATTTCCACCACCAGGCACTCCTGCCATAATATACTACCTTGCCATAGGCCCCAAATCAATCAACCAACCAACCATTGCCCGAAACTTACAAAACTATGAGCTAAAATAAGACACACCTTTTCTCCTGATAAGTTGATTATCTTAGGTATTTTGTCACAGTTTTGGAAAGCTGACTAACATAACTTCCTGTGTTTTAGGAGCAGGATGAGGAGACTATAAGCTCCACTACACCCATCTCCTACCACCCAGGTCATAGCACAACCTTCTTCCTCAGACTCTTTGCCACTAGTCTTCCCCCTACCACAATCTATACATCCCCCCCCACATTTTCTACGAAGAGATCTAATGCTGTCACACAGTTCACTAAACGCCCTTGACAGCCTCACAGGAGAATCCCATTATGAGATCCCAGACTCTTCACAATCTGGCCACAAGCCACTTGCCTACTCCCATCTCCCCTGGTGTACTGCCTCAAACCTAGTCCTTCCCCATTCAGCTATGCCCCCCAAACAGAGCCGTTTCCTCTTTTTCTGGTGACATTTTTGCCTCAGCCTTTGATCTTCATTTCTAAATCACAAAGATTTTCTTATCCTTTAGGGCTCAGCTTGAATTCTACCTCGTTAGCTGAGTCTTTCCCATCATTCCTCTCAACCTCTTCAAAACAGATGGCTTCTGGAACTAGATTCTCATAGCCCCGAGACCTCACCTCAGCTCTCCCATCTTCCTATCCACCAAATGTTTATTGAGTACCTAATACATGCCAGGTACTCTTTTAGACTCCGGGGAGAAAAATACGAACAAATTTTGCAAAAAGCACCGCCTTTGCTGAGCTTGCATTCTAGATAGGGAGTTAGAAAGTAAAATGAGTGACTCAATATATGTCAAGTGGTTTAAACTAAAACTTGTGCATAGAAATGATCCAGGCCCAATCCCTGCTTTCAAGGGGCTTATGGTCATGTGGGGGTGTGGGAAAAGGAGGAAAAAGCATTTAAATACTATGCCCAAATTTGAGGAATCTCCAAGGTCACAGAGGGGTCAGTGAGAGACAGCCTGAAGGCTTGGGGGAAGACTCTGATTTGGAAACTTCTGAGTTAAGCTTCAGGAGAACCTTCTGAGAGGGACAGGACTTTTACTAGGTGGGTTCAAGGTGTCTCCGGGCAGCCCAGCCTCAGAGGGAAGAGTTTTTGGAAATGCTTAGATTGAATTCCCATCTAAATTTATATAAAAATTCTGTAGGTCCCCACTTGCCTATCTGTCTTTCATGGTTGTCTGTGTTCTTACCCCGCAACCCCATCCTGGCCTGCCCATACTGTGGGTATGTGCGTTGACTTAAATTCCTTGAAATAGTTAATTGTTGCAACCAAGGTTCCAAATGGGAGGTTTAAACTGGGGATCAGCTCACTCTACATGCAGGTCATTTAAAAGCTCAGTCTCATCTTTGAAATATAGATTAACCGGGAGAGTATGAGTTCAGCATTTCTATGTAATGTTGTTTCATTGATCCCGCAGGCCAACTGGACATGGTTTCAGACGGATACCTAAAAATTAGTTTTAAAACTTTCCCATCTTTTAATATTTTATAACCTGTCAGAAAATCAATTATGGACTCTGCCCCCTTTCAGTGCTTGGTTACATAGAAGCTCATGTCGAACCAAAGTGAGGTTCTTTCTTCTCCTTTGTAAAAGCAATGGGCAGATTCAGAGTGAATGATGACTTCAGGGAAATTCTTGGATTTGTAAAGACTTAGCAATGAATTGAATTGCTTTGACCTGCCAAGTTCACAGCTTGGGTTTCTCTCTCTTCCCTGCATCAGTCAGAGAATGGCTTCCCAAAACCCTGGGAAAGATCAGGAAGCCAGGGGGGGACAATGTGGGAACCCAGTCATAGTATCATAAACAGTTTTCTCCAAATCCTGTCCTTCTTCTTATGTACCCACATCCATATGGAACACGATCTTTCAGACTTGAAAAAAAAATTCTTTTTGTGTTGTAGAGGAAGACTTAAAGGGAAAAAGAAAAGATTAGGAAATATGTCAGTCATTTTTATTTTCTTCTTTGTCTCTTCTGTTTTGTAAAATGTCTCATAAATATGTATTAAGAAAAATACAGTTTTTTAAAAAATAAGAATTTGCATAAATTTACAAAATATCACTAATAACCTATGGTGAAAGAAAGTAAAATTATTAATTTTAGCATCAAGTTGGTAAAAATTCCAATTTCCACAGGAAGCATGAACCAATCACTTTTTTTTTTTTGGTATTAGGGATTGAACCCAGGGGTGCTTTATCACTGAGCTACACCCTTAGATCTTTTTATTTTTTTATTTTAAAAGAGTTTCACTAAATTACTGAGGGTCTCAATAAGCTGCTCAGGCAGGCCTCAAACTTGCAATCCTTCTGCGCCAGCCTCCCCAGTTGCTAGGATTACCAATATGGTGTTCGGCATGAACCAATCACTTCTGAATGGCCATATTTATCCAATGAACTGTATAGTTTGTTCCATAAAATAGCCATGTTAAGCATTCATATTCAAGAAATTGGAGAGGAGAGAACCAGGAAGGGAAAATGGGAGAGAGGAAAAAAAAATGAATCCTGGATCCAGAAGAAAGGGAATAAAAAGAGAAGGGAAAATGGAGAGTCAGAAAAAAAAATGTGGGGTGAGCCAGATGGCTGCTGAACTGATAAAGTGTTCACTTGTTCCATTCGGTGTAGGGAGATTCCAGCTCACCTCACACCCACGGTTACTGCAGTCAGCAGCAGTGGCAACACCCCACCTCTCCCCTGCAACCCTGCAAAGAACAACTGCAAGTTATTCTTTAAATGGAAGTAAAACTCTTGCTATCTCCATTTCACTGACATTTAATAGCCACAAGAGACCAGGGGAAGGACACCCTTGACTAGTATGTTGTTGTGGTATGTTGGGTGCCACTCCCAGAATAGAAATACCAATTACCTGCCTCCCTTTATGTTTTCTAACAAATTGCTCTGAAATCCCACAGCCCAGCAGTCTAGCCACTGACTGGGCTCCCCAGATCTCCCAGTGACTAAAAAGCTGGGGAACTTCTTTGGAAGAATGTGATGTGCTTAGCCTAGGGCCACAGGGGCAGTGAAGTGGCTGCTTATAGCAGGCATTGTGGTGGGGGAAGCCCAGCAGGAATCACCTAGAACTTGAGTTTACCTAACAGATTAACAAAGAATATATTCAATTTCTGCTTTGTGATAACCTGCCTGGTTGGTTCTAAGAACTCAAGTTTATTTCTTCCTTATTGCATTCACCCAACTTGCCAAGTACCTGAAATACATCACTAGACAATTAACCCAGTTATTTGTTTGTTTCCACCCAATAGAAGCAACCATAGTATTTCTTTCTTCTTTTCTTTGGACTATATTGCCAAAAGGGAATAAGTGATGCATTTTATGTTGGATGGTAAGAAATGTCTAAATATCCTAAACCGTTTGTGATGCTATGACTGGCTTCCCACAGTATCCAGCCCTGGATCCCTGACCTTTTCCAGGGTTTTGGGAAGCCATCCTTAACAAAAGATGTCCAACTCTCCTGTGTTAGTTACAGAGGTGCCATCGTGCAATCCCCTTTCTCAAATCCACCTCTCACTGTAGGACCTTGGGCAACTTAACCTGCCTCTCAGTATGTTGGTTTTCTAACCTCTAACATACAGAAGTTAATACTAGTTCCTTCCTTATGGAGTTGTAAGAATTCCCCATGGTAATGAATGTGAAGCACTTAGAGCAGGCTTGGCATGAGTTTAGCATTATGTTCACTAGGATTATTTCAGCCATTTTTGAGTAGCTGTTATATGCCAGGTACCAAGCTAAACACCAGGTATAGAAAGTGAGGCTGCCTTTGGAACCTATATTCCAGTGCAATATTAAAATCATAAAAAAAATAATGGCAGCTAATATTTATTGGGAATATAATATGTATAGTCTTATTTGATCTTCATAATGATGCTAAGAGGTAGATAAGAGTATTATTTCATAGGAGAGGGGTCCACAGGGCTAGAGTGAGCTGACACAGCTCCCAAGCTCTTACTCTTGACCATGACTTGCATTTTAGTGAATGCAGGCTATTTTCAAATAACAACCATGGTTGTGGGGGACAATACAGCCACCTGTCCCTCCACAGGTGGTTCTTAAGGAACTCTTGTCTTTCCTCCAATTTCTTTGAATTGGTTTTCTTTTTTTCTTTTCTTTCTTTCTTTCTTTTTCTTTTCTTTTGGAGTACTTAGGATCAAACCCAGGGCCTTGAGCATGCTAGGCAAGTACTCTACTACTCTGCTATATACCAACCTTTTTTATTTTATTATTTATTTTTACTTTTGCCGTGCTGGAGATTGAATCCAGAGCCTTACACATGCTACACAACTATTCCACTTCAGAGCTGCATCCCCAGGCTCCCTTTTTATTTAATTTTTGAGACAGGGTCTCACTAAGTTGCTCAGGCTGGCCTTAAACTTGCAATCCTCCTGCCTCAGCCTCCCAAGAAGCTGGGTTACAGGCTGTGCCACCGTGCCCAGCTCAGGCACTAAGTTTTTTAATAGCTACTCATGGAATGTGATAAAATTCAACCACCCAGTATAAAACATTTTACCCGCTGGTGAGCAGAACAACTCAGCATTTGAAAGAGCATTTAACATTGGACAGTGCTGGCCTGCATGCTGGAAGACAAGTGTACATCTCCAAGCTACCCTGAGCCAATCACCGGAGAATGGTTTAATTGGTTAATCATATAAATTACAATCACTTAATCATTTTAAGCACCATCAGCCAATTAGCTCAGAGTTATGGGCTCTGAGGTAACAGTTATGCAAATGTTTGTTCCACCGCAGGCTATTAACAGCCATGTTTTCTCTATCAAGATGACAGAGACTGATGGGTGGGGGAAGAAAAGGAAAGTGAGCATTTGTTTAGTTTAAACTTCTTTCCTGTTGGGTTATAATGAAGCGTTCAGTGGGAAGAAGCAGCACACACAGTGATTTCTTTATCTTAATGCATGGGGAACCAAGAGAAAAGTGCAGGAAATCCCACTAAGAAACTGCTCAATTAAGATTGTGTAGCATCTAAGGAGAAAGTGCTGGCCTTGCTGACAAGAAACTGAAGACCAGCCTGGGAACCTGACTTCTGCTGCTTTCTCCAATAGGCAACAGAGTGTCCACAACAATGGAGGAGGCATAGATCAAGCTCTGATGGAACATTCCCACCTGTAATAACTATATAATAACAATGAAGAATATAGAACAAGCCAGGTGTGGTGGTGCCCACTTGTAATCCCAGATTCAGGAGGCTGAGGCAGGAGGATCGCCAGGTTTGATGCAGGCCTCAGAAACTTAGCAAGATCCTGTTTCAAAATTAACACTGAAAAGGGCTGGTGATGTAGCTTAATAGTAAAGTACCCCTGGGTTCAATCTCTAGTACTGCCCCCACCCCCACACAAACATGTACAGAATAGCTCTGGAAAGTAGGATGAGTCATCATCTGAAGAATACATAGACCCCTAGCAAGGTGAGAGTACTTGCGCTCTCTATCCAGTGTCTGGTGTGGGGCCTGGCCCACAATAGTTGTTCAACAAACACTTGTGAATGAATGAATGATTCGTTGTCAATGTGAACCTAAGAACCAGGGGTACAGAGGAATTCTGATCTGTTCAATGCATCTGAGCTCTGTGAACATGCATGTGCTTGCCCACATAGGACTGTAGGCCCCCCAGTGCAGCTTCTGCTGGTTTCTATCTCCCATCCTGCCTAGCATAACAGCTTCCTGTGGGGTGTACCACTGAGAACACCGGCTCCTTTGCCTTCAGATGCAAAATATGCAAGTGCTGTGATGGAGAGGAGCAATCTCAGTGTCAAAGATAGAATTCATTTTATTAGGAACGTGAAGGAACTGACATGGTTTTGTGGTTCTCTCCCCTTGGGACAATAACACTATAATCTTTCTTCAAAGAATGCCTTAAGCCTCCCTGAGACTTCATCTGCCTTGGTTGCTGGCCCCAATCCCCAGAGACAAACAGGCACATGCAACATGTTTATCACAACATGTCATTTGCTCATTTAATAATACATACTGGACTTTCATCCTGTGCCAGATAGCTTGCAAAGGAGGAGAGGAACAGCCCTGCTCAGTAAGCACTGGTCACACGATGGCCCCCGGTTATGGAATGCAGAGACAGGGAGAGCCCTGAAGGCCAGTGCAGTCATGGAGAACTTCCCAGAGGAGGTGTGATTTGATCTAGGGAGAAAGTGGACAAAGACATGAAGGTAGGGGACTTCAAGGAGAAAATCGACTTAGCATCACCATATACATGAGGTCTGATAATCCACATCATTAGATAGTGAAGGTCTTTTTTTTTCCTTTTTAAAGCTTTCTATTTTCTAATTTGGGAGTGTTAATTGCTTGCAGGAAGTAACTGATCTTGAGTTATCTTGTTTACATGTAGCCCAGAGGTGCCTTGCCCATGACCTGGGAGCAGACAGGGCTCACAGTAGCTTCCTGCATGACACTTCCCCTGTCCCTTGCCTTGCTTTTACTTCTCCAAACAGAGAAAATGATATTGACCTAACCTGCTACTGTTGTGAGGGAAAACTGATTAAACACACACACCCACACACACACACACACACACACAGAGCAACACACTTAAAACACTGAGGAACTGCTGGGGGGAAGGTCTAGCCATGAGTCTGTTGAGACATACACACAAAATGGGTGGAAATAGAAAATTGGACTCCAATCCTATAAAGAGGTTTTGAGGATTTTCTTCCTTCTGCATTTACAACACTCTGTTATTGACTTTAGATTATTTTCCCCTTGCACTTAATTAGTCAAAAGCCAGCCTAACACTCCCTAAAATCCTTTTATAGGTCAGACACTAGCCAAAGTCCATGTTCCTAAGGACAGAGCTGTTGACCGCTCCCATGTTTGATTATTGCTCTTGTAGATTTTGTACCTAGTCAGCTTGCACTATATTTATTTGCCCTCATAAGTTGGAAGTCATTTTGTTTATCTCTAGGGATCCCTCCCACCTTCAGCCCCAAATAGGTCCTGACTTCCTAGGGGCTTGCTAAATGAGGATGTCTTGGCAAGACAACCTCTCTTAAGAGAGTTTATAAAATAATAATAATGAATGCAGAACTGCTTCTGACTCTGGCACCCGTGAGATGTGGAGAGTCCATATGTCCCATTTGGTTCCAATAACCTCCCTCCTGTCCTGGTTCAGGATGGAGTTAAAACCTTCCTGGGCATTCCCTACACAGTACTCTAGATCTGGTTTGATTTATATAATATAGACTATTTCATGTCTTTGACTTTGACTAGAAGTAGACTCAGAAACAAGAATTCAAATGGGAACAATTGATTTGGGAGGAGCAGAAAGCATTCCCAGGGGAGAGGGGAAGGCAGATGGACAGGGCAGCCTAGGAAGAGAGAGTGAACTGGGGTGTTTAGATACCAACTCCTGTCAGTCACTGGAGGCTGCTGAGTTGTTAATTCCTGGAAGAAAGGGATTAACATTAGCTCTCCATAGTTTCAAAAAGAGCCCTTAGGCTCAGAGATATTGATACTGGCAGTCAAGGGGTTTCTAGAACACACAGGAATGATGGGTCTGAGGGGTAGATGGGCTGATCAGAGTATCTGCTCTAGTTTGCATCATAATATTTGTGATTTCCTGCCCAAGGGCGCAAGTTGGAAGGTGCTTTGGGGACACAGCAGTGGGCGCTGACTAGAAGACTGCCTCTTTCCTTTAGCAACTGTGAAAGGGTCAAGGTCATCTGGACTCACACTGTTGGACACAGGCCTTGAGTAATGCCTTAGTCACAGCTCAGGCATCTGAAAGCACCCAGAGTGCAGACTTCCTATAACAGAATGATAAGCTCATTGTACAGTGACCATGAATGAACACCAGGGGCCAGAAGATGGTGCAAAACAGCCATTTATTTTTCTTTGAGATCATGTCTGGGCCCTCCCTTGGAGGAGGGGCATGCGTGGTTTCAGTCCTTTGGTGGATAAAGAGTGTTGAGTTGGCCATGAGTCTCAGTGTGTTCAATGAATCTGAGGGAAAATTGGGAGTGGTGGGTGGAAGGAATCTGAAAAGTTTTTCTTTGCTCATAGAATCTTTGATAAGAACTTGATAAGATACTTTGATAAGAACTTGTTTTTCAGAAGCCATAATTCAAACTCAAGTCTGATGCTAAACTCTACTGAACCAAGACATGTATGATGGATACTCATGGTTGTCAACTTTACTGGATTGAGAGGGGCCTAGAAAATTGAAAAGGCACACTTGCAGGTATGTCTGTGAGGGAGGTTCCAGAGAAGATGGGTACATGGGTGAGCCACTGAGTGCGGAAGACCTTCCCTGAACATGAGTGGCACCACCCAAGAGGCTGACGGCCCAGGTGCAAAAACAAGCTGAAGAAGGGGGAAACTACCTGTGCTCGATCCTCTTGAGCAGGGGTGGTTTTTGCTGCTGCCATCATCTGTGGATATCAGATTCCAGATTCTTCAGCCTTTGAACATGAACTTGTACCAGCAACCATCCAAGGGGCTTCCGTTCCTTCAGTTCAAACTAGGGCTGAATCACTGGTACTTCTTTTTCAGATACTTCCAGCTTCTTGAACTGAGCAGTGACTGACTTCCCCAACTCTTCAGCCTGCAGAAGGCCATGGTAGGACTATCTAGTCTCTGACCATGTAAGTCAATCTAATAAATCCCTTTTTAAAAAGATATATGTGATCTATTGGTTTTATTCCCCTAGAGAACCCTAATACAATGACAAATGCAGAAATTCATTAGGTTCCAAAACATTTTCACCATGGTTTGTCTCACAGAAGTCTCAGATTTCAGGACTCAAGGTGAAACAGTATACTTTAAAAATTAATTTGTTGTTCTTTTACTTATGATTGCAAAAGTGAACACATTCATTGGAGAAGATTTGAAACCTCGAAAAAGCACACAAAACTAAAAATAAGCCCCCCATTATCCTATCATGCAGTGAAATATGCTTTTAATATTGTTAAATATTTCCCTCAATGTAATATTTTAAGTCAAATGTGGATTCATGCTGTACACTGGTATTTTTTAACCTTTAGAGCTTATCTATCAGGATGTTCTTTGGATGTTATTAAATATTAATCTTTAACATTTAATATTCTTAATTTGGTGGCTATGTAGTATTCCACTGGAAGAAAATAATTTATTAAATGATAACACAGTCCTCTAATAATTATCCCATAATGCCTCCACTTTGATGGTCCTCAGCCCCTAAAGCCAAAGACATCAAAGTCAGTTTTTACGACCTTCTTGTTTTTATAAAGTTGATCCCTTTCTTATTATAACCACAGTGCCTAGCACATGGTGCAAAATAAAAAAAAAATCTTTATTAAGGAATGAAAAAAGCAACATATTTTGAACATGAAAAAATGTATTTGTTCAACTCAAGTGTCATGTTTTAGGATCCCAAGATTTGGAAGGTAATATGAAAAAAGACAGGACTTTCTAAAGAAAATTTCTCCTGTCTTGTGATTGTTGGACATGCATGGTCACAGAAGGAACACCCTGAGACTGGACAATGGATAGCAGTCATCTGGATATATTCTGCAGCATACGAAACTGGAACAAGCGGTGAATCTGAAACAGCCATGAAACAGAAATATTAAAAGCATGAAAGAGCCATTATAAACTCCTGATTTAAACTTTGAATACAATTGAAATATGACATTGCTGCCCATAAGGATAATGACTAAAAATCATAATCAAGCCTTTGTTCATTCTTATTTGCATGAAGGAAGAAAGGGAGGGAGGGAGGGAAGGAGGCGGGGAGGGAGAGAGGGAGGGAGGGAGAAGTGAGGAAGAGCAAATACATGGAATAATAATGTGGACATTTTAAATTTTGGTAAAAATCAGTTTAATTTCTGACATCCAATATTGAAAAGATCCCATTCATCTTAGGTTCAAAGAGAAAGTCTTACTGCTTATTCACTGAGGGCAGGCCACCTGGCTTGACTCATTGCCACCGTATCCCTTGTGCCTACAATAGGCACATGATAGGTGCTCCCTAAACACTGGTTAAAGGAGTGAGTGAAAGAGACTTCTTTACCTTGCCTGTATACTCCAGCTACTCTGCCTTCTTTGAAAGTCCCAGCGCTGTCATAAGTATGTACTTTTGCACATAAACCACCCAATTCAACACATCAAATAACTGAGCTCCCGCTAACTACACTGAGTATGGGAAGTACAGGGACAGGTGATATGGAATAGCATGAGGAACTTGACTGATGAGTGCATGATGCGAGACTTTAATTTGCATATGACTCTCTTGGGAACTTGTTAAAATGAAGATTCTTCATCAACAGGTCTGGGGTGGGGCCTGACACTCTGCATTTCCAACAAGCTTCCAGATAATGCAGATGTTAAAGGCCTGAAGCACTTGGTGAGAAAAGCATTCTGGTACATCTGATCATAGAATGGCAACTGGGAAGATGGCTCTGTCAACACACTGACTCATGACCTGATTCCCTCACCATATATAAACTTAGGTCTGAACTTATTATCTCCAGAGGCATTTGAGGCCCAGAGTGTATGCCTCTTGTCACAGGTGAACTGAGAATGGTCAGGATCCCCCTACATCCTGCCAAGGTGTAGGAGAGACATGACAATGGATGCAGTCTGGATGCTGATGCGAGGGGGAGACATTTGCACATCTTGCACCAGTAATAGAGTCAGGGTCTCTCTCTTTCCCACCATTGGAGACAGCTGCATAGTCTCATTGTTACATCTAGTTGATATATTTCATGCATCTGGGGGGTAATCATTTAAAATTTCAGTTGTTTTCCACTAAAAACTGTTCACAGGGGATGTAAAACTTAACAAAATGCAAAGTCTTTTTTTCTCCCTTTTATATCACAAATGTGCTTCCTCAGCAACTAACAACTTTAAAATGATCTGTCAGACTTTGCATAATTAAATCTGAGTCTCAATGGCAGCAAATCATTGCAGGAACAGTTAGACAGCACTAATAGAACATGGATTACAGAGGGAGGTTTCTTGCTTATGAATTTCTCTGACATCAGACTAAATATTCCACACCAGAAAATGGAGAGAAATAAATTCTCCATTTGGATCCAACCAAAGAGCATTTTTACAGGGCACCACCTCAAGTTAATCCCTGCCCACAAGGAGCTTATAGTCTTATGAAGACCAAAAGATCAAACAACAAAACAGGATTACCAGGTGGTGTTTGCAGAGACCCATCCAGATAATGACATGATAACACAGATTGGTTGTATTGAGAGTCATTTCATGGACTCATATTAAATAAAACTTTTCATATCCTCTCTGTGTCTTTGGTAGTGCTAGGGATTGAAAACAAAGCCACATGCATGCTAGGAAGCAGTCTACTGAGCCCATTCCCAGCCCCTTAAGTCTTCTTTCTTAACACCTCAGCCACTCACCAACATGGGTTCTCATCCCTTAGAACCATTCTTCCTTGGAGACTTCAAATTCAGATTCAGTTACCTATTATCATTTCTCTACTTTCCTTGCACCCCCCTCTCATTAAGCATCGCCAGGACCTACTATCTTTTCAGTCCGGTGTAACAATTCAGAACACATAGGGGCCCAGTCTCTGGAACTTCACCATCTGGGTTTATGTGATCTTGAACAAGTCACCTAGTTACATATGCCTCAGTTTCTCATCTGAAAAATGGAGACCATAATGGGGCTGTGAGGCTGTTGTGAAGATTAAATGAGTTTGGTAATGAATGTAAAGTGCTTAGACCAGTAGCTGGCTCATAGCACTATGTAGTACTTGATATCATGATGATCGCTGCTCCTTTCGTTATTCTCACAGCTCATCTCCCACTTGCTTCCCTTGCCTCCTGACTGATGGCTGTCTCTCAGCCATTCTTGTCTTCACTGGAGACTATAGAAATTGGTTTTCTCCAGCCCCACTGCCAGGATGTCATGTTTTATTAGAGATAGATGAACCTTCTGTGTATTGGTAAGACTATGATCCCCATTCTTGAGAACCATGCTCAGTACACAGAAATGGGTTGCCAGCCTTTGTGAGCCCTTGTCCACTGGCTGCTGACTATCTAGGAGTGGACACTTGGTCCAAGCTGGGCCCATCATTCTCTCTCCCAGGAATATTTTTTCTTTTCTTCCTTTCTTCCTCCTCCTCCTCTTTCTCTTCCTCCTTCCCCTCTTCTTCCTGTTCCTCCTCTTTCTTCTTCTTTTTCTGGATGGTGGTGCTGAGGAACAAACCCAGGGGTTCTTTACCACTGTTATATCCCAAGACCTTTTTACTTTTTATTTTGAGACAGGGTCTCACTAAGGTGCTGAGGTTGGCCTTGAACTTGAGATCCTCCTGTCTCAGCCTCTTGAGTAACTGGGATTACAGACATGTCCCACCACGCCCGACTTCTCTCAGTAATTTGACATTTGGAAAAGAGATCTTGACTTTAGCCTTATTAGTGACAGAACTTTAGAGACAAGGTCCCTGGCCTCTTGATATGAGACCTCTCACTCTGCCCTCTCACTTCTCTTGGCTTCTGTTGAGGTACCTCCAACCTGCATGTTCCCAATAAATGCCTCCTTTCTCATGTGCTGGCCAGAATACATTTCTCCCTTTCACAAACCACAGAAAGCCTCATCTGAGTTTACCAAGAAGCAATTACAATAAGGTCTGCCACAAAGCAGTGCCATTTCATCTCAGGTGGTCCATTGGTACATCTTAGCACTTACTTATTGGTCTCTTTTTGACTCCTTGGGCATTTGCCAAGAAGCAGCAGTTTGAAATGCTCTCCAGTGGGGACTCTCGAACCCTCTTTCACTCCCTCTGCCACAATGCAGGGTCCTCAACCCTGGCCACACACTGGAACTACCTCAGGAACCCAGAAAATACTGACACCTGGGTATTCGTGGGTCCTAAAGAGAAGCCTGGGTTATTCAGACTTGCACCCTGGGTTGAGGATTGCTCATGGTCAGATCAGCATGTTCTACACAAGCTCCTTCAGTCCCCCTCCTCTCACTCCAACAGTGTTTACTTTCCCTAATCTTTTTCTCCTTCCATCCAGTTTTAGAGGATAATGTGTACCTGCCCATTGCCAAGTCTAAGGCCTCCACTGGTGAAGGAGGCCAATCCCAGCCCTATCTTCATTTACCCCACTCCTCCTTACCACTGCCAGAACCCACTGACCACCCTTCCAATCATGCTCTTCAGAGGAGCCTAAACTGCAGCCTAAACTTTCTGTTATATACTAACCCAAATTAGGAAGCACTAAAAAACCTATTTATCCTCCTGGATATCACATCACTCAATTATTGCAGCAAAATATAATGTTTTGTGGGGAGGGGGGCACCAGGAATTGAACTCAACTACTGAGTCACATCCCCAATCTTATTTTGTATTTTATTTAGAGACAGGGTCTCACTGAGTCGCTTAGCACCTCGTTTTTTGCTGAGGCTGGCTTTGAACTTGTGATCCTCCTGCCTCAGCCTCCCGAGCCACTGGGATTACAGGTTTGTGCCACCACACCTAGCAAGGATAATTATTTTTAAGAGTGAAAAATATGCAGTAATCTTAGTAGCAAATCTAGAGTAGTGTAACTACTCCATGCCAGGCACCATCCTTTGTATATCTCAGCTAATTCTCACACCTCCTATGAAAGAGGAACCATGTTTGCCATTTTCCATATGAACATACTCAGCTATGACAAGACTAAGGAACTTGCCCAATATACATAGCTGGAATGAGGTGGAACTGGGATTCAAGGAGATTAATAATAAACACATTGTAATGAGGTATTGGATTTTATTTATTTTTTAAAAAATATTTTTTAGACATTGATGGATGTTTATTTTATTCATTTATTCCTATGTGGTGCTGAGAATTGAACCCAGTGCCTCACACATGCCGGGCAAGTGCTCCTACCACTGAGTCACAACTCCAGCCCCTGGATTTTATTTAAGAATCATATACATATATGTTTTGTTTTAACTTATATAGTTTTGTGCATATGGTTAACTGTGAGTTTAATTTTTGTAATGGCAGTATGACCAGAATTTTTAAATTAAAGCAAAAATCAAACAGCTGCTGTCCCTTAGCCTACAATCACTTATTTCTGTAGTAATAGCCTTTTTTCAAATGAGAGAGAATGTGGGAGGGTAATTGACAGCATTTTATAGTCTGTGTGAAGGCCAACTATTGTCTAATCCTGCCATGTCATATGCTAATATTGATTAAAGTTAAAGTTCAGATTTTTCAGCAAATGAAGAAAAATTCAATCTATTTGTGTCAGCCTAACAGGGACCATTTATGGAATTCTTGCTGTTTGTAATTGACTGCTGGTAGAGCAGACACTGTGTAATGCAGTTACCCCCTGTGATTATTTTCTGCTTTCCTAAATAAATTACGAGTTACAGTGGTGCTTGCCAAGAGCACTAGTTGGCCCCCGTCTGTATGGGCGGCAGCGGCATCGCCAGGTAAGCGTGAGCAAGGTGGCGATGAGGCTCCTGCACGTCCGCCATCATAACCACCTTGGCTACAAAAGGAAATTGACTGCTGCTCAATTAAGCAGAAATGAGACTGTCACTCACCAGGGTGGAGGCTGAGAATTGCCTTATCTAGTCCTCAATAGCAATTTGGGTTTGGGGAAGTTATTTTACAGTTGTAATTACAAAGGGAAATGAAGTCTGCTTTGGCAAGGTTACCAGGTGCTCTTTCCTTCATTATACCCTGGTGAATGGTTCCCCAGAGCAAGTCCACTGACGGGTCCACTAACTGGTTTTATTATACAAATACAGGACAGAGATAAACAATTTAATTGAAGCAGCATCTTAAGAACTGGGGAGGGAGCTATCTGCTTCATATTCCTTGGTGAATGATATAAACTACTTTGATTGTCAACGAAATTCTTTTAAGGCAAGAATACCACATTTATAATCTAGACTTTTAATTTAAAAATTAGCTTTTGTGAAATAAGATAAACATATTGTCATTAGTAGATCTTTTCTATAGATTTGTTTCAAGTTCCACGGAAGCACTGGAGGCAAATGTTATCATGTGACAAGTCCCAGGTCCTGAGCTGGTATGGGGAAAGCAGGACTTCCCTGGGTTTCTTTCTCTTCTTCATTTTTTCTTTTTGCCATACTGGAGATCTCACAGGTGCTAGGCAAGCTCTCTACCGCCAAGCTACATCCCCAGCCTGAGCTGTGCTTCCAATGTCCAGGGCTGACTTCAGGATACCTCCCTTCACTTTTTCTGTTCTCCACTTTTCCCTTCTGATAGCTTTTTCTTAATGGAATCACTTTTGAGGAGACATGTGGGGAAAGATGCTACTGAAGACAAGAGCAGAGTCATGAATTCCTAAAATGTTGAATGAGATTTAAGCAACCATCCTGTCCAGTCCCATCTTTGACAGTAGAGGGAACCAAGAACCAGGAATGTACAGTCGTTGTCCAAGGCTAAACAGTCACTTTGTTGCATAGCCAAAGAGGGAAGCAGATCTCTGAGTATGGGCCAAGAGTCTCTCCAGGAAAGTCTTAATGCTGAGTAGAATCCAAAAGCAAAAATCACAACTTCCTCCTAAAATGGGACACACAGTGGGTTGCTCGGCACTTAGCCTCTGTCTCATGAAGAGCATAAGCAGGTGGTCAAGTGATCAGGCCATTTCCTCTTGAAATGGGCACCATTGCCATGTCTCTGGTAAATATAACATGACATTTATTAAGCATGTGCCATCTGTTAAGTGCTATCTTGATCAGTAAGCTTACAAATGCAATTCCCTTTCCCTCCAAATAAGCGAGAAGAGCAGGATCCTTTCAGACCCTTCTGCCTGAAAAGTTTCCTCTAAAGCTCAGACACAACAATGAAGCTAACCAATGAATCTATGCCTCCCAAGTATTTCAGAAACTCTACACCTCTGGTGGCCTGAATAGAAAACCACTTGCAGAGAGTTGGGTTGGTGGGCTAAGAGCTAACCTTCTGACCCTTGCCATAAACAAATAGTAAAGTTGTCTTTTGCTAGTCAGGATAAAACTCCCTCTTGCTGCTCTAAAAACCATTTGGAATTGGTCCGACTTACACATCTATTGACTGTTTAAGAATTAGATTAAGGAGTCGGCAGAGAAGACATCTCCAGATGGTTGTTTAAATGGATGATGGAAAGTAGAAAGACATGAGATGGGGCGGGGGTGGGGAGGGGGGAATTAGTTGTGGTGAAACAAAAAGGGGCTAATAAAGACTATGGAACCAGGGAAGCCCAGAGACACCTGCCAAGGGAGGCTGTAGCAATTAGGATTTGTTAAATGGGGAGTCACAGAAATCCCAAGTTAATGAAATTACACTATATTGGACAGTGCTTCTTAAACTTTAAAGGGTACTTTAATTACCTTGCAATCTTATTCAAATGCAGATTCTGACTCAGTGGCTCTGGGGCAGGAACCGACCAAACTCCCAGATAATGCTGATGCTGCTGGTCCTTGAACCCAATTTAGCAAGGCATTGGTATGGTTTGAATATGACTTGAGCTTGGCCCCCGCAAAGTTCATGTGTTAGAAGGTTGGTCCTCAGTGTGGCAATGTTGGGAGGTGGTGGAACCTTTGAGAGGTGGGACTGAATGCAAACAATTAGGTCATCAGGACTACTGCCCTTGCTGCCCTTGGATGGGATTGATGTTGGTCTTATGGATCGAGTTAGTTGTTCATGAGAGAGTGAGTTGTTATAAAAGAGTAAGACTGACATTTGAATCGTTCCCTGGCTTTTTGTCTTACATGTGATCTCTTCCACATCAGCTCCTACTATGATGCCATTTCCCATGAGGCCCTCACCAGAGCCCAGCAGAATCTCATGCCATGCTCTTGGATCTTCAAAACTGTGATATAAATAAACCTCTTTTCTCTATAAGTACCCAGTTTCAAGTATTTTGTCAACAGCAACAGAAATCAGACTACTACAAACATTTTCTAGTCTATGCAACTTATAAGACAATTGTGGGTGGGTGGCGGACTTCAGGATTCTTTAATCCAGAGGCTCAGTCTCATTCCAAGACTCACTATCTTTCCACATCTCTTCACTGCCAGTCACAGCTTGGGCTTAAGCTGAAGGACGCTTTATCTCTGTTCATTTAACAGTTGCCACTCACGATAAAGATAACTCACCTCTTCATTTTCATCCGGTTAGTGAGAAAATACCAAGCAAAGTTCTGGAAATTTACTCTGGATGGACCAGCTGAGGTAACATGGCCACATGTGAGCCAGTTACTATAGCATAAATGGACGTGTGAAATGTGCTTAAGCCCATCAGGTCCCACCCCTTCAGTTGGGCAAGGGAGGATGTTCTCCTGAAGCACAAGGGCTTCAAGGACTAGAGGTGGCTTCCATACAAAAAACAGACCAAAAACATTGGGTTCTAAAATTGGGGTGGGGAACAAGGAAAAATGGACACTGGATAGTCAGCCAGCACAATCTATGGTTATGCTTACCCAAGTCTATGCTTACAAGAGTATGGGCTCTATATTCTTTGTCAGTCTTGGGTATTTCCATGCCCTAAAGCTTTCCTTGTGCTTGCAAAGTCATGTTGAGGACTTCATACCCACAAAGGTGTCTGCCAGTGTTACCCCCCCCCCACCCCAATTCATAAACCATTCAGTAAAGAAGGTGAGACAGACATGGGGACTTCGTGTTCACAAATGAAGTCTTTTTTCCTACTCTTTTACTTCTATATTGTGGACCACCTTCCTTACCCGTACAAATTCCCCTGCATGGCCACAAGATCCACATGTCTTCTTGGAGGAACCCAGTCAAATGTACCTACCTTGTGTTTCAATTCCCAAGGTGACATCTCACTAACTAATAAAATTTGATATTATGTGCACCCAACAGTGAAGTGTGTTTCTTGATCCAGAGGGACCATGTCTACATTTTCATGGGTGTCCCCTGGAGTCTCAGTATCTGAGTCAAAGACTGACCCTAATAATGAGATTTCAGGCATCGTGATGATCCCTATGGGAAAACATTTGTGGGCAAGAAGTTGTTGGAGGCCTTTACAACATGGTAGCCATGTGTCCTCACCCAGAGAGAATGCTAGCTCAGGAGTACAGAGAAATGAACTTCCAGCTTAAAGGCTATTTTCCACGGAGGAGCTTTCTCTAATCACACACACACACATGCACACACAATCATAATAGAAAAAAGCAGGTTGCTTACACTTCAGTTTAAAACATATTTCACTCCTCTTGCTGCCATTTTTGTTTCCTTCCACCATAATGCAGGTTTCTTGCAGGCAGACCTTCATGATGCTAAACATGGCACAGAGTAGACATTAAATACATTGATAGCAGGAGGAACTGAGGTGATTAGGGCCATCCCAGGTCCCCACCAAGATTCTTGCAAAGGTCTTAATATGGCTACTCTATAACAAGCATCACTTATGCTATTACCAAGGAGTCACTTCGATTATTATTATTATTATTATTATTATTTTTTGGTCCTAGGAATTGAATCCAGGGGCACTCCACCACTGAGCCACATCCCCAGCCCTATTTTGTATTTTTAATTTAGAGACAGGGTCTCACTGAGTAGCTGAGGGCCTTGCTAAATTGCTGAGGCTGGCTTTGAACTCGCAATCCTCCTGCCTCAGTCTCCCAAGTGCAGGGATTACAGGCTTGCGACACCGTGCTCAGCTTTCAATTACTTTTAATATGTAAATATGCCATTAGAAAGAGAGATCATGTCCAGCCAGGAGGAAATATGCTCTAAAGAGGGAATCAATAATAGAATCATAGATTGAGAACTAATTAAATCTAAGCATTACCCCAGGCTCATCACACATTTCAAAAAAAAAAAAAAAGAGGGAAATAATGTTGGGTGGGTGAACACTGAGAAATTGCTCCACAGGTGAGCACTGGAGCTGAGGACTGCTGTCTCCTTCTATATAGAACGTCATAAGATAAAATCAAAATTAAAAGAAGCATCTTTGAAGATTACAGTGTATGGTCTATACATTCCATCACATCTCCATTTGGGAAATAGCCAAGACAGCCAGCCACTTTAGGGTTGGGACACCACCACACCTTGGCACACAAGCTGGATGCACTGTGGCTGAGCTCCGGGGCAGTCCCCTCATCAGCTCTGACCCAGGGTCACTTGGTTGGTTTTGCACCCAGAAGGACCCTGTGCCAAGGGGAGTTAGAACCATCCTTGCTCTTGCACTTTCTATTCTGCCCCCTCCAAGACAAAATGACAGGAAAACTATTTAGATTTCCATTTGCAAATGTGCTAAGTTTTGCTTCACACAGGCTTAAATCATTGAATAGTGGACCACTAAGAGAATGGCTACAGGTCTAGACTGATATTGCAAAATTTTCCCAGAATCTGCTTCCACCGTAAGTTATAAAAGGTGCCATTTTTCCCAGAAAACCAGTGGACATAATGTTTAATTTTCAAATCTGGCCAAGGAAGTAACAAATTAACAGTAAGTATCAGTGAAGGAGATAGTTTTAGTTTTCTTTTTTCAAAATGGGTGGTATTACATTGGAAAGACAACATAGGGGATAGCATGGTTTTGCATAGCTACATGGTGAACATAAAAACCAAGTCTTCCAGTCTCTGCCCTGGAGAAGGGAGGCCTGGAGAAGCAGGGCCAAAGGAAGTTTCCTCTCTCAACTTTCCCCACCCACCAAACCCCTGCCCCAGCTCAGTGCCAACCTCATCTGCAAAGGAAGCTGTGAGGATGGAGACTTTATCTTCAGGGAGTGCTTAGAACTTTCCTAGCTATGGATTCAACTAAATATAAGAGTGGGGGAAAAATACCAAAACTAAATCAAAACAAAACAAAAAATAAGTGAATTCCCAAGGAATCCAAAAGGAAGAGAAAGAAAAAACATCTAAACCTAAAAACTATGAAAGGGATACCAACTTGTTCTTAGAGGCATATTTTAAACTCTGCTTTCATGAAATCACAATTTTAAATGATATTTAATGAGAGAAGAGTGCTGTGTTGTTGTTGTAGAGGTGTTGACCAACTAAACCTGACTTTGGCACTGAAAGCGCTGGGTCTAGGAAACCCCTCAGTCCCAGGGAAATCAGGATGATTGTTGACCTTTCTTAATTATTTGAGGTCTCCTTTAAACATTTATAAAATAAAGGAGTTTTATTTGGCTATTTCTTCAGTTTCATTTAGCTTCAGAAAGGAACAAAAAATAAAACTGGTTATCTTAATTTGTTTCAGTATTTATTTACATATATTTGAACTATTTTTATGCAACTGAGACAACTTGAAAGAATGAATAGTATGAAATAGAAAAAATACAGATTTAAAAATCAGGGTCAGAAAATACATCTAGAATAGAATAAGGCCAAGATTGAGGGAAAATAGATATGCTGGTCACTTGATCCAATGAAGTACTACAATTGAGTAGCAAGTCTGGCTCTGAACTTTCTGGCAACTAAAGGAAAAAGAGAAAACATAAATCTATTACATGATACAATGTCCATGAGGGAAAGTATTTCTCAGAAGAATAAAATTTTTTTGAGTTTTTTTCTGAAGGAAATTTTATTCATGCACCTTTATATAGGGGACATTGAATTGTGCCTGAGTTTCATCAGGCTGCTATAAAAAACACCATAACCTGAGCAACTTACATATGATTTTTCATAGGCCTAAAGGCTAGGAAATCCAAGGTCAAGTAGATCGAGTGTGTGGTGAGGTCCAATGTCTTGGTTCGTAGGTGGCACTTTCCCCCACGTCCTCACATGGTAGAAGGGATTAGCTAGCTCTTTAGGATCTCTTTTAAAAGAGCACAATGCCAATCACGTGGGCTTTTTCCTCTCAAGGGCCCCACCTCCTAATACTAGCACCTTGGAGATTAGGATTTCAGCAAATAAATTGTGGAGGGAACACAACACTACATTTGCTAATATCCTACCCATAAATGTACTAATGACTCTTACACTGCAGGTGTCCTGCAGTGTAGGCAAAGGTGTTAGACCAGAATAAACTAAGCGGAAACGATCCTAGAGTCTTCCAAAACAATGTGGAGCAAGACAATATTTTTGATGTTGGCTCGAAGGAAAGAAAGCTTCCATGATCTAGAACACTGAGTGCATTCTGGCAACCAAACAATCCTTTAAAACTTAGTGTCTTCCAGCCAGACTTTCACTTGGCATTTAAGAAATCTTGGAATTGTACAAGGATTCCAAACAGGGAAGAAAAGCTTAAAAGCTGATCTCAGAATCACTCCCGGAGTTCACTGGTCATGACTCTTGGCAGAAACTGCCCTGATCTTTTCCCTTGTGCCCCTCCTCCTGCCCACAACTGTGCACTGTAGGTCCTCTCACCTCCCCCAGATGGAGTTCTCAGGTCTTGCTTTAGTTAGCTTTTTCACTGCTGTGACCAAAAGACCTGACAAGAACAACTTAGAGGAGGAAAAGTTTATTTTAGCTCACAGTATCAGAGGTTCAGTCCATGGTTAGCCAAGCCCAAAGATTAGTGCCTGATTGAGGCAGAACATCATAGAGGAAGGGCATGGCAGAGGAAAGCAGCACAGAACATGACAGCGAGGAAGCAGAGAGAGCTCCACTCAACAGGGACAGAATATAAACCCAAAGGCATGTCCCCATTGACCTACTTCCTCCAGCCACAACCTATCTGCCTACAGTTATGACCCAGTTAATCCATTCAAGTGGGTTAATCCACTGATTAGGTTACAATTCTCATAATCTTATCATTTCACCTCTGAAAATCCTTACATTCCTCTACACATAAGCTTTTGGGGGACTCCTCATATCAAAACCATAACAGGATTGGTTTCCTTCCTCTCTTCAACAGTTCAAATATAATTTCAGTCTGTAATGTATAGATATTTCTTCCAAAGCTATTTATCATGAAATCCAAAGCTATATATCATGACATCTCTGTTTGAGTTTTATCTTTAAATAACTGAATGTCTATTGAAGGGTTTCATCCTAATTGAGAGCTCAGATTCCTAAGAGTGAATTAAAGTCTTCACCTTGCACTGGGAAAGGAATGTCAAGGTCATAGGCAGAATTCCAGAACATGGATGAAAGCATAGTAGTCTTGGCCACTTAAAAGAGCTGCCCGCTCCCACCCCAAGGACTTAGGGCACCCACAGTTTTGTGGGTGGGGATTTTGAGTGAGATCTTTCTTCCTTTTCCACGGGAAATGCCAAGATTATGATCTTTTTGTTGCTACACATGTAACACAGATGTAATGATGGAGAGAAATTAACAAATTGGATTCAGATGAAGGCAAATGAGAATCTTGCAGAAGCAGGGTCCTTCTTAAAAATTACCTCTCTTTGATTTGGTTTTGATATTATTGTTGTTAAATAAGCAATATAGGCTTATAATAAAAATTCTAACACTTATAAATGGTAACAGATTTACTTCCCCAAGAAGATATACAAGATATGCTTCTTGCATATCTTTTTAGAAAAAAAATGTTCTATTGAGCCATGACCTTGAGGGTCCCAGTCTACCAAGTTCCTGAGAGATTCACTTTCAACTTTACTTGCTAAAGTGAAAATGGCTTGACTTATTAGCCTTCGCAGAATGAAGACATTTCTATAGTATTGGGGCTTTGTGAAAACAAAGTCATATGCCAACGCATGATTTTGAGGGTGAATAAAGTTAATAAAGTTCTTGGTAGTTAATATTGTAAAGGAATGTGCTCCTTTCTTCAGAAGAGCAAAAGCTTGTCCTTGATATTTGCTAGGATGTGGAGGGATGGAGACTTTTATTTTATCCCTTTGTATTTTCAATCTTTTATAAGTTTTCCACAAAGAGAGTGTATTGATTTTGCAATTTGGAAACAAAGATATTTTTAACAGCTTTATTGAGATATAATTCACGTACTGTATGATTCATCCATTTGAAGTGTGCAATTCAATGGTGTTGAGTATATACGCATCGCCACAATGAACTGGAGAACATTTCTATTATCCCCAAAAGAAACCCACAACCCTTAGTTGTCACTCTCCTCATCCCCTATTTTCTGACTCTCTAGATTTGCCTATTTTGAGCCTTTCATAGGAACCATTTAAGATGTGGCTTCTACGACTGGATTCTTTCACATGGCATGATGTTTTTCAGGGTTCATACACTTTATGTATCAGTACTTCTTTTCTTTTTAATGCTACATAACATTCCATTGTATGGATTTATCATATCATACTTGCCCATTGATCAGTTGAGGAATATTTGAATTGTTTCTATTTTTGGCAATTATAACTAATGCCATGAGCATTAATTTACAATTCTGTCTGTAGATGCACATTTTCATTTCTCTCAAATATATATCAAGGACTGGAATTGTTGGAGCATATAATAGCTCTGTTTAACCATATAAGGAACTGCTAGACTGGTTCCCAAAGTAGGTGGACCATTTTACATGGCCACCAGCAGTATATTCAAGTTCTAATTTCTCTACATCCTCACCAACACTTATTATTGTCTTTGATAGTAACAATCCTATCAAGATGGGCTCATGTGCTTTCAATTTGTAACTCCCTAATGGCTAATGATGTTGAGCATCTTTCCATGTGTTTGTTAGCCATTTGTATATCTTCTTAAGAGAAACGTGTATTCAAACCCCTTGCCCACATCTCAATGAGACTGTCTTGTTATTATGGAATTGTAATTGATCTTTATATGGTCTAGATACAAATCTAGATATATGATTTGTCAAATTTTTCTCCTACTCTGTGAGTTTTATTTTCACCTTCTTGATGGTCTTTTGAAGCACAAGTTTTTAATTTTGACGATGTTCAGTTAATCTACTTTTCCTGTTTTGAGTTGTGCTTTGATGTCAAATATAAAAAACCAGTGCCTCATCAAAGGTCATAAAGATTTACCCTGGTTTTCTTCTAAGAGTTTTATAGTTTTTGTTTTTACATTAATGTCTTTGATCCATTTTTAGTTAGTTGTGGTATATGCTCTCAGGTAGGGGTCCAAGTTCAATTTTTGCATGTGAATATCCAGTTGTACCAGCACCATTCGTTGAGGAGACTGTTTTTTCCCCATGAAATTGATTTGACACCCTGTCAAAAAACAATTGGCCATAGATGCAAGGGATTATTTCTGGTTTCTCAATTTTATTCATTGATTTATAAGTCTATCTTTGTGAGAATACCCTACTTTCTAAAAAGTTTTGTTTTGTTTTGTTTTGTTTTGCTTCTGGTACTGGGAATTGAAGCCAGGTGCACTTTATCACTGAACTGCATCCACAGTCCTTTTTTACTTTATATTTTGAGACAGGGTCTTGCTAAGTTGCTGAGGCTAGACTCAAACTTCTGATCCTCCTGCCTCAGCCTCCCCAGTTGCTGTGATTATACTTGTGCACCACTGAGCCCAGCCCCTACTCACTTAATTACTGTAGTTTTGTAGTAAGTTTTAAAATTGGAATGTTTAAGTCCTCCAACTTTGTTCTTTATTTTTAAGGTTGTTTAGCTATTCTGGGTTCCCTACATTTTCATACAAATTTTAGAATCAGCTTATCAATTTCTGCAAAGATGTCAGATGGGATTTTGAATAAGACTATATTGAATCTGCAAATCAATTTGTGGGATATTTCCTTCTTAACAATATTACATCTTCTGATCCATGAACATATGATGTCTTTCCCTTTATTTAGTTTTTTCGTTTCTTTCAGCAATGCTTTGCAGTTTTCAGAGTATGAGTTTTGTACTTCTTATTAAAGTTACTCCTATTTTACTCTTTCTGATTGTATTATAAATGCAATTGTTTTCTTAAGGTTACTTTTGTTCTTCATTGTTACTGTACCGAAATCCAATTGATTTTTATTTATGATTTTATGACCTTGTATTCCACAACATTGCCGAACTCATTTATTACTTATAACAGTTTTTTTAAAATGAGTTTCTTAGGATATTTTATGTATAAAATCATGTCACTATGAACAGAGATGGCTTTACTTTTCCATTTCTAATCTGCATACCTTTTGTCTCATTTTCTTGCCAAATTTCTCTGGGTAGACTTCCCACTACAGTGTTGAATAAAAGTGACAAGAGTAGATATCCTTGTCTTGTTTCTGATTTTATGGTAGAAATATTCAGTCTTTCAACATTAAGTATTATATTGGGGATTTTCATTGATTTTATCAGGTCCAAGAAGATCCTTCTATGCTCATTTGTTGAGTGTTTTTATCCTGAAAGGGTGTTGAAATTGTCAAATGCTTTTTTTTTTATAATCTATTGAGATGATCATGTGACTTTTTCCCTTATTCTATGCATGTGGTATATTATCCTAATTGATACTTGAATGTTAAACTATCCTGGTGTTCTCAAGACAAATCCCACCTGAACATAGTATAGGACCATTATTCTATGCTGTTCATATTTTGTCAAGGGCTAGGGTTGTGACTCAGTGGTAGAGCACTTGCCTAGCACCTGTGAGGCACTGGGTTCCATCCTCAGCACCACATAAAAGTAAACAAATACGATAAAGGCATTGTGTCCATTTGCAACTAAAAATACATTTATCAAGGACTTTCATGTCCATATTCAAAGAGATATTGGTCTGTAGGTTTTTCTTTTCTTGTGATATCTTTGATTTTTATATTAGAATTTGTTGAATAAAGTCTATTTATACAATGGATTTCTCCATAGCAACCAGAGTCAGTGAACTAACTACCACTACAGAAAATTATGTGGATAGACTCACAGACATAACATTGAGCCAAAAGGACCCATCATAAATGAATGCATAGAAATAGGCCAATCCCAAAGAACCAAAGGCCAAATGTTTTGTCTGATATGCGATGAATGCCCATTCACAATAAGGGCAAGGGAGAATAGAGGTACTTTGGATTAGACAGAGGGAAGTGAAGGGAGGGGAGGAGGTATGGGGGTAGGAATGATGGTAAAATGAAAGGGACATTATTACCCTATGTGCATATATGATTGCACAAGCTGTGTAACTCTATATCATGTACAACCAGAAGAATGAGAAGTTAGACTCCATTTATGTATGATGTGTCAAATTTCATTCTACAGGTCATATATAACTAATTAGAACAAATAGAAAGCAATAAAATAAAATAAAATAGCACATAATGTGTACTTCCATTTTCATAAAGTTTAAAAACAAACTAGTCTGTGTTTAAAGTCAGGAGAGTGGTCCCTTCAGGATATGGTGGCATATGGGGACCTCCAGAATTCTGGAAACATTCTTTTTTCAAATGTACCTGGGTTACACAGGTGAGTTTACTTTGAGTTTGAGTTGTCACATTGAGGGTTGTGCACTTTTCTGAATGTTACACCTGAGCAACCTGTCAAAAAGAAGGAAAATAGAGTTCTTGAGAAAAATATTAATGAGCAAATTCTTGATATTCTCTAGCAGCATCATTCTGAGCATGATGTATTTCTCAATTATTATATTAAAGTGGTCTTTCTTTACATTAAATACTTTCCTTATGCATTTTTTATGTATATTGCAAGACTAAAAATTTAACTAGTGATAGGTCAATAGCAGAGTTAAACTTTTTCTTTGCTCTAAACTGCAGACACCTTGGCAAATAACACCATCAAAGTTCCCAAGGGCTAAGAGATTTTAAAATCTGCCTCTTCCCCATCAATCCCATAATGCTGAATACAATGCTCATTCAATGAAATGCCACAGCTAACACCCGCTATAGCTGTCCCCTCAGGAATTCATTGTAAAAGGGTTTCACTGTACTTTGTAAAGCAATTTGGAATCCTTCGTGATGAAAGGTTCTATATAAAGAAGGTAATATAATGGACTTGGCTTTCAACTTCTTTCATTTAAGCCTTAACAGAAACATGAATCTACTATATTAGCATCATAAACCAATAGGTGCTATATAAATGCTGAATAGAAATATTCTGGGTGAATCAAATCACAACTATAGCCATGTATTAGCTAAGTGCTTTACCAAGAATTATGCAAATGTTGATTAATAAGACAATTACACTTAATTAAAATAATAACAGTGCTATATTCTGCTATGTTCTTCCACTTCTCTGGGCACCCATTGTTTCAGTTATATAGTGTGAGTCTGCCACCTAAATCCTAAGCCTAAATTCAAACCTAATGGAATGTCAGTTTGTCTTCCCCCAGGTGCCAAACAGAAGCTCCAGCAAGCATGGACTAGGGCAGGGTAAAGGAAGCCCTCTACTACACAAAATTGACTTGATGCTTTTAAGAGGGCATGATGGTATGGCCTGACACGGTGGCACACACCTGTAATCCCAGCAGCTCAGGAGGCTGAGGCAGGAGGATCACAAGTTCAAAGCCAGTCTCAGCAAAAGCAAGGCGCTAGGCAACTCAGTGAGACCCTGTCTCTAAATAAAATACAAAATAGGGCTGGGGGTGTGGCTTAGTGGTGAAGGGCCCCTAAGTTCAATCCCCAGTACCCCCCCAAAAAAGAGAGCAAGTTCAGTCCCCAGTAGCCCCCCAAAAAAGAGAGCACGGTATGAGGAAAAAATCCTCCAGGTCTTGTGTAATGCTGCCCAGAGTTACTGTTATGCTCCTCAGTGTGCATTTGGAGACCTGATTCTCCTGCACTTCCCTCCAGAGACAATGATGACCAGAAATACCTAAGATGATCCCTACATGTAACCTAAAAAGTTATTAGGATGCTTTTAATAGAAGCTGTGTTAACATGAACCATCATCATCATCGTTCTTATTTTTAATAACATCTTCAGGGACTGAAAGGTGATTCCTAGTTATGTAGAAGCTGTAGTCCAAAACAAATTGTTTGTATCTTTGAGTTCAGATTTACAGAGAAACGTATTTATGGAGAAATATATTAAATATGCAACTATTTGTTCTGCATTTGTGTCAGATAAGTACTCAATTTGATAGTTGAAAAAATGTCGTTTCTATTTCAATCTCTTGTTTACTGCACTTTATGAATCTTACTGTGATGGGGACAGAACACAGTAGGTTCTTGAGTCAGTTTTCTTGAAGAACTAGGAAAGTATAAAATAATATAAATCATCCACACCATTGCAAAAAGTTTCAGATTTTACTTTGGATGGTCACAGATTTGAAAATGTGGGGAAAGAGAAGCCAGCAGATTGGAGAAGATAGGGAGAGCTATTCTCTGACTCACTGAAGATGGGGTTCCACTTCCTGGAAACAGAAAGGGTGGGGTTTTAATTGAGCATTTAGCCTTCCAGCTCCGTGACAAAAGAAGGAACCAGAAGGATCCAGCTGGATCTGGTGCGGAAGGATTAGGGGAGAGGCAATGTTCTGGGAGATTCTAGGCAAAGCTGGAGCTGATGCCAATAAGAGGATGATTTCTGAAAGTGAAAAGCTGCAGTGTGACTCTGAAGTCAACAAGAGGCTCTGGCAGCCTTGAATGGATAAATGGAGAGCATGGAACCTCCTCATAGAAAAACCTAAGAATGGCTTGGGCAGTCTGGTCAGACTGATTTGAGATGAGGTCCTCGAGTTCTTGCCTTTTTTTGTAACCTAAGAAATTTATGCTCATTGTAGGACTACAAAATACATTAAGCTGAAAAGAAAAGTAAAGGCTACTCTTAATCCCAACAACCAGAGGTAATTATATATTGGAGAATCTCTTTCCAGACATTCTTGGTGTATGTGTGTGTCTGTGTTACTATTACATCATTTTTTTAAAAAACTTTTTCTTAACTTATGAACAACTTTCCATATTAATAAATGCCCATTCAGGGACATTATCAACATCAGTAGTATGATAATATTCTGTTATAGAGATAACTTGTACTTTAATACTTTATTTAAAGATATTCATTTTATTTAAAGATATTTACTTTATTTAAAGATATTTAGAGATAACTTACACTTCAATATTTTGTTTAAAGTCCCTCTTTTGTTGGACATGCCAATACTTCAGCTCAATAGTGATGGAGTGAACTGAAAATGTAATATTGCAGAGGAGGCTTGAATTGGGAGGTACTTTTAAAGCAAAAGTAACTGGGTGCTGTGTGGTATATGCCTGTAATTCCAGTGACTCAAGAGACTGAGGTAGAAGGATCATAAGTTCAAAGCCAGCCTCAGCAACTTAGCAAGGCCCTAAGCAACTGAGTGAGACCTGGTCTCAAAATAAAAAATAAAAAGGGCTGGGGATGTGGTTCAGTGGTCAAGCACCCCTGGCTTCAATTCCTGGTAACAAAAAAAGGCAAATTATCAATGAAATGGAGGTAGCAGCAAAACTCACAGTGTGTTAAGATTGCAAGGAACTCAGAGGTTGCCTTCATTCATTTAATGCATGGGGCAACTGAGACCACATTGAACGCTCTCTATCCCAAACTGTCTAATTCAGATTTCTTTATCCTGTCTTATGTACAATGTGTAGAAAGACTTTAAACAGCAACCCATAGAAAATATGATCTAAAGAACAAAGATGACAAAAATCTGACTTATAACAAGTCCATTGCATTTGATTTCACTCCCCTGGCATCCATGGCATAGAGACTCTCTGTGGCTGATGCAGTGTATATTGAGGAGGGCATTAAAATAGACAGATGCAGACACACTCTGCCCTGGGTGCACTTCCTGTCTTACAAAGGAGATGAGAAAAAACCTGCTAGTCAAGGTGAGGCACCTGTTTGTCCTTAATGTGGGAACAGTCCTGAGTCCCAGACAATTTGTCCCACAATTGCTCACCTCTTAGGTTTTGGTTTCAAGAAAGCAGGAAAAGGAGAAGAACTGTATATATTTTATATTTCCCAGGACAAGAACATTGAAGACACAGTCTCCAGGATTTTTCTTGTCTAGACAGCCCCATCTTTTTATTTTTCAATAAAGCAAAAGGCAGTTATCCCTTGTGGTTTGTAGTGAGAGTTCATTATCAGAGGAACACTTGGCTTTTAAATGGTGTAAACACTGAAATCCTCTTCCCTTGTCTCTTTCTAGTTAAGATTTCCTCATCTTGATCCTCTCTGCCCACATATCGATCACACATTGCATGCTTCAAAGTGTTCACTTAATCATTCCACTTTTTCCAAGAGAGTAGCTAGGTCTTAATATGCCACAGGTTTCCTATTATGCTTCTTTTGTCTTAAAAATATCTTGAAAGAGTAAATCTGCCAGTAAAGAAACCACACAGACCAAAAAGCCCTTGCACAAATTCTCCCAAGTGGAGCTGGATTATAAGCCCGACAATGCAGTAACAGCCTCCCGCCGCTGGATCCAGGTATCAACCTGTCCAACTTGAACACAAATGAAACCTCAGTCTGGCACCCCCCACACCCCCACAATTGACTCAAACCTTCTGAGCCCCACTAAATACACTGGAAGCAGTTCGGGGATTAGGAATTCCAAGCATGGTTTAAGATCTGGTCATTTTGTTCTGTTTTTCTTGTAGTCCTTCTGTTTGACCATTCATAGCTTTAATTTGGGGGTCAGAGTAATAGCTCTTAAGCAGATGGCTGAAATTGGCCTCCAGGGGTGAGGCCAGGGAGGGAGGTTGGATGAGGCACTCACCAAGGTTCTAGGACTCTGTGACTCACCCAGCCTGACCCAGGCCAGGAGTGAGGGTGCTGATTGCTTCCAACCTGTTCTTTGGAGAGTAATAAATGTCAGTTGATTTTTCTTCATATGGTACAGATGATATCCATATAAGAGAACATGAAAAATAGTATGTACTAAAAATGTATTCATGGGAGCCAAGTTCATGCGTGCTTTAGAATTAAATTGTGGCTTCCAGTCCATTTGTCATTCTTTTTATGTCCAAGTTTTAGTAACAGGATGTTTTCAAATAGTTTACATTTCTCTTGGGACATCTTCTCTAACCAAATGTCATACTAGTGTTAGCTGGAAGTTATTTGGACTTGCTCAATTCTTGTTTTCAATATTAGGCCATTCCTGTGAGCAGAATCCTACACTGAATAAAATGGGATTTTCTTTCTTGTCCATAAGGAGAAAAATTATTAGATCACTGGGAATTTTACAGAGTACATTCTTAAATCCTTGGACATTAAACATTTCAGTTAGTTGGAATGCACACATTAGGAGCAAACTGCAACTGACATTCAACAAATATTTGATGAAAAGGTTAAAGCTGATATTTATTCTTATATTAATATTATTTTATGTAATGTCTAGTATTCTCTAAGGCAATTATATTTATTGGGCCTCTTTTCTTCTAAGTCTTTTGACTGTACTCCAATATTTTTCTTTTCCTCTTACAGAGTAGAAATGTGGAAAATACAGAAAAGTATAAAGAAAATTAAAATGTATGTAAATGGCTCCACACTGGGGTTCTTCATTTTTAAAAAGGTAGTCAAAAGTGAACGTTATTTGAAATCTTATAAAATTAAATTTTTTTTCTAAATTAAATGTTTCCCAATTTTAAACCTGGATCACTCTTCTGACCAGGTAGTTTAATCTGGTTCATCTCACTGAAGTCAAGTTAAACTACTTTTCCTTTCTTTTTTTCTTTCTTTTTTTTTTCTTTTGAGTACCAGGGATTGAACTCAGGGACACTTTACCACTGAGCCACATCTCTAGCCTTTTTTATTTTTTATTTAGAGACAAGGTCTTGCTGAGTTGCTTAGGGCCTAGCTAATTTGCTAAGGTTGGCTTTGAACTCACAATCCTCCTGCCTCAGCCTCCTGAGCCACAACTGTGCCCGTCTCACTGTTTCCATCTAAATGTAATATTTTGTAAGTAAGATCAAGATTAGGGTCACACATGCAATTGAAGGGATTACTGGTAGTATTAAGAGAATGTTTTCAACAAGTGAGAGAAAGAAGTATCAGCCCTGACAGTAAGGAAGTCTGTGGGGTGAGAACTTTTGAGTTGAACACATTACTGCTCTGGGTAAAATGCTGTTTTGGGAAATGAGGGGCAAGAAGAAAGTGAATAACCAGGGGAGTCAATGGTGTCTGCCAAGGCCATACAGGCCTACCTGGGCAAACCTAGAACACCAACCTAGGGCCTTTAACCCCACGTCCCAACAACTTTGAGCTACAGAGAAGTTATTTTGCCCACTATTCCATAGAAACCTGAAATTCAGTCAACAAGGCAATTATGTCTTAGAATTCTTCAACACAAGCAGTGAAAGATAAAGTAGTTTTCTAACAGGGCCCGTGGAGTTCTTACTGAACTGAATCATGTAGACATATACATGACCAAATTCACTTCCTCTCTCCAGCAGACTTTTTAGAGCCAAGTGTCTGGAAACAGATTCTTTCCAGATGCAGCTATCTTTACATCCAAGAAATGTTTGTTCTAGAACCAGTAGTTTTTCACACAAACAGTTGCTAAACTGAAAAATCTACCCAGGCTAACAAACATGAGATAGGAGAAAACCTCTGCGTTTAGTTCAACAGATTTTTGTATTGGCATAACTTAATTCTATATGTTTGTGCATAGCTATGATTTTAATCTTCCAGGATATCATTCATTTAATGTTTTTCAATATGTCTTCAAGCGAAAATTCTCTCTAATGCCAAATACCTATGACTTTTTCTTAGGCTAACATATTCCCATTGCAGTTGGAAAGTAAAGACATTCTTCAGCTAACCTTGAATCAACCCATAACCTTGAACCAACTCTGGGAAGTTATGAATTCTTCGCCACTTTCCCATTCTTCACCTCTTTTGCTGATCTATCACCTCCAGTACCTCCCTGCAGCCTGCAGACTGGGTGAAGTTTAGAAGCATTAAGGGAATATTATTTGGAACAACAGCTGTCACAACAAGGGTTTGTTATACTGCAGCCTTGCCCTTCCTCACTCTTTTCTGCAAGAGAGTGGCTAATTGCCCAGAATTTCTAAGATCTGGTTTAAAACTCCGCTGTCTCTAGGCTGTGCCTATTATTGGATGAGATAACTAGACTTGGCTGAGGTGCATAAAGCTGTTTTGATGGCAGAGCACATTAATTTGCAACCACTGCTGCACAGAATAGAGGAAATGCAACTGCTGTCCTCCTGGGAGAAGCCACTTAGGCAAGAAAATAAATAAGAGGATTTTGATTATATTCAGAACTCTTAGGCTTGTACCCAGGGATGCTCCAATCTTTAAACTCTTGTCATTTCATGTTTACACAAAAATTATAATGGAAGGAAGAAGGCTCATAGTTCTCTGTGCACTAATTGTACATTTTAAAAATGTATCCATGCAATATTGTGGTAAGGAAGCCACAATGTGCATTTGTTCATTATTTCATCTTATTCTGCAACATAACAAATGCAAAAGACCCTGCATGGTGCCTGGCACAAGGTAAGCCACCTAGAAAGATTGTTTTCTTCCCTTCTTTCTCTTCCACTTGCATCTTTGGCGGGGGGTGGGTACTAGGGATTGAACTGAGGGGCACTCAACCACTGAGCCACATCCCCAGCCCTAGTTTGCATTTTATTTAGAGACAGGGTCTCACTGAGTTGCTTAATGCCTCACTTTTGCTGAGACTGGCTTTCAACTCGTGATCCTCCTATCTCAGTCTCTTGAGTGACTGGGATTACAGGCATGCGTCACCACGCCCAGCTTCTGCATGCATCTTGATGCCTCTGCTTTTTCTTAGAAGTCATCCTGAAGAGAATTTGGAACTCCAGTGTCCTCGAGTCCATCAGAGCCAGACAAGTTCTCCGGGTCCCCACTCTTTTCTGTATGCGTCATGTCTCAGGTAGGTACAAAGAATCCACGTTCAAGCTATTTGCTCTTTCTTCACCTCCCACAAACAATTGGTCTAGTTGGAGAAGAGATATGTACATGAATAACTTTAATTATAATATTGTGGCTCAGGCAACAGGTGAAAATACTATAATAATAGCTGTTATTCATATACCTAATAGTTATGGAGCTAATGAATATAGCTAATAGTTACATGTTTTTACATACTGTATCTAATTATTACTGTATGGGTTCAATAAAATTGACTTCAACCCAGAAATATTTCAATTTATTGCCTTCAAATACTCTGTTAGAAATTAGATAATATCAGACACCTATCTCTCCAAATCACTTTCAATTATTCAAACAGTCCTAATTTCAGGTCTGATAAAGTGCAGTCCAGACTAAAACAAAACTTCAGGCTCACATCCAGTTTACAGCAGCCTGCATCCCCAGCAGCCCCCCAGCTGCCATCTGCAATCTCCATGAAGACCAGCTGTGCCTGGACATGCCCCTGTATTTGGTCGATAGCTTCCTCTTTTTATTTGAGCAAGCTGGCAACCTTACAACCAACCTTCCCTGACTAGAAGAAGATGGGCAATAAATTCTCAGCAGAGCTTTTGAGCAACAAGACACTTTGGCTCCTGCAGCCTCCATGTTGGCCTCCGCCCAGTGGTTCTGGCAGTAATCAGCCGCCTTTCTCTACCTTTTCCCCTCGAAGAGCCCACAGGGTTGTGGTTTTGAGATTTTTAACTAACATCTTTATTTGTGTAAAGGGGTGTTGTGGCTGAGGTTTCAACTGGGCACCAAGAGATTTTTTTCAGGAGGATATTTTGGGAAAGTCCTCACCCTCCATTATTAGGGCTGTTGCTGCTGTCTCGAGTCCAGAGAGGCAGGGCTACCACAGAGCTCTTTGGCAAATTTAAGCCCCATGAAATTCAGTGAATCACTGGCCTTCTTGTGCCTAGTCTGTTGGGGCCATGATTGTGGAATCGCTTAATGCCCTTTGTAAATCCTTAGGAATGTCTTGTTCCATTCTTTCAAATGTAGGGGTCCTTTTCCCTGTCTCCATTAGGAGGTTCAGTCAAAAACTGAGTCAGGGGCTGGGGTTGGGGCTGAGTGGTAGAGCGCTTGCCTAGCCTGTGTGAGCACTGGGTTCGATCCTCAGCACCACATAAAAATAAGTAAACAAAGGTATTTTTATAAAAAACCTGAGTCAGCAGGCAGGATGCATTCCCCCTCCACATGCTGTTATTCAAACATGATTTGATTTAATCCTCACAACAAACCTCTGAGGGAGACACTGATTTCTGCCTTACAAATGAGAAAGTATAGGGAGATAAAATGTGTTGTCCTAGTTCGCTTGTTTAGCCCTGTTATCGCAGTCTTAAAACCCAGATTGCAAGCTGGGGTTGTGGCTTGGTGGTAGAGCGCTTGCCTAGCATGAGTGAGGTACTGGGTTTGATTCTCAGCACCACATAAAAATAAATAAAATAAAGATCCATCAACGACAACAACTAAAAATAAAAAAATAAAAAACTAGGTTGCCATCGAGAGATACAGCTCAGAGGTAGAGCATTTGCTTAACATGCCCAAGGCTCTGAATTTGATCCTCAGCACCAAAGCAAAACAAAACAAAGCAAAACGCACCTCAGTGTGATTTCAAAGCCCTCTCTTCACATCCAAGGAGAGAAGAAGGCAAGACTATAACAGCATCTGAGGGGTGTTCACGTCTCTGCTGCAAGCATTTACAGCTGGCTATAGTGGTGAGAAGCAGTGGGCAACGGTGGGAAACAGGCCTATGGAAGTAGGATCAGGTCAAACCATAAGGGCTTTGAATGTGGGAGACGCATGTAAAAGATGGTGGGGAAGTTTGGAGTCCACCAGAGACAACTGGGAGTCATTCGAGTTTTGAGCAGGTCGGTGACTCCCTCATTTCTCTGCTTCAGAGATTGTCCAGGTGGTAGGATGTAAGCAGGTGGGAGTAGAGTTGGGAGTGGAAGCATTTTGCAACAGTCTGAGTGGAGGTGGTAAGGGTCCTCCTAGGCAGCCAGGCAGTGCTGTGGGGAAGGAGGGAGGAGGGAGAGCCCAGAGGAAAAATTAGAGACCTGCAGTACCCACGAGTTCTCTATACACACAGAGAAATTTGAGGAAGGGATAGGAAAGGAGTGTGGGTGCTAACAGCATGGGTGCTACCCAGGGCAGACCAGATTAGAGTAGATCTAAGGGCTTCCCCAGCAAGCCCAGCCCAGCTGGCACACGTGACAACAATGGAGAGGTGCTGAGCTTTGCAAAGGCAAGTTACATGCTCAGCAAAACTCATTCCTGCAGCATTAGACGACAATCGGCTCTGGACATGTGTTTTTAATGGATTCCAAGGCTGCTAACAGTTAACATTGTTAATGACCTGTGGAGAGTTCAGATCCCTGGATAAGGGCTACCTGCAAATCTTGGTTATTACTTTTAAAGTATGCAAAATGAGCTTGGATTGGTTCTTTTCTTCTCTTTGAAAAACTGTAGATCTAGAGTCTTAAAGTAAGTGTGTGGGTGGGGGGATCATGCCCATATCAATTTCTGTCCACATTGAACAGACCACCTTCTCTGTCTGAGTCAGGTCACCTTGCTAAGGCCAGGGAACTTCTTGTCAAGCATGAAGCTTTTCACTCTAAATCGGTTTTTACTTCTAAATTAGTTCTACAAAATAGCATCTATTGATCAATACCCTGTTCAATCACGAATGCTCTTCAGCCAGGCGAGGCTGATGTTCAAGCCTGACTTAGGCTTCCACATAAAGTCCCCCTTCCCAATCCCTTGAGGCTGTTCATCGTAGGCCCTCTTCTTACCCCTTCAGCCTCATCCCTTACCACTCAAGGCCTTCTGATTTTGCAATTCACCCAAAATGCTGCTTCACACCCCAGGGACCCGCAGCAACTCATTTTTTCTGCTTAAAATGCCCTTCTAGGCAGCTCCATATACACGCTCCCATTCTCACCCAGTGGTGCTAACTTTTGATGCCTGGCAGAGGGGGCACCTCTTCCAGGAGGCTCTCCCTCCCCTGCTGTCTTTCCTTCTTTTACATTCACACAGCCTCGTCTCAGCCCTTTCACATCGCATTTTTAAAGAATTTACCTATTGATTATAAAAGTGACTCTTACTTGGAGAAAATTTGGAAAAAGTCTTAAAGAAGAAAACAACTATAGGTTCACTAGCCACTTGGGGTTATACGCCTTGTTAACATTTTGATAAATTGCTTTCCAGTATTTTTTCCCATATATTTCCAATACACCTATATTTATGTATTTTTATGCACTCAGAAAAGGAAAAAATTAAGTGCTGCAAAAAAGACAAGGAGAATATTGATTGTGAGAAGTTCAATGCACTTAGTATTTCTAGATGACTGGTAACTTTTTAAAATAGTTTAGAGTCAGGTGCACACCTACGATCCCAGAGGCTCAGGAGGCTGAGGCAGGAGGATCTGGAGTTCAAAATCAACCTCAACAACTTAACAAGGCTCTACGCAACTTAGTGAGACCCTGTCTCCAAACAATAAAAAGAAGAGCTGGGGGTGCAGCTCAGTAGTAGAGCACCCCTGGGTTTCATCCTCAGTATCATTAAAAAAAAAACGTTTAGACCATTTAAAAATTAAATGGTAAAGGATTTTTCTTAGCACCAGTTTACAAAGAGATGTGCTAGAAAGTGAGTGTTTAAACAAGTCTGTTTAAATAGTATGTATTGTATTTTAATTGGCATTTTATTATGCCCTAAAATTCCTTTGAAAATGCATTTTTATTCCATAATCTTGTTTTATGATTCTCATTACATTGGAGTGGTTGTTAGCTTACTTTTTGGTACCCTTAACAGACTGCAAGATTATTTTAGACAGGACTTGTGATTTTATCATTTTATATCTAATTCCTGACACCCTCTGCCTAGAGGTATGTGATAAGCTGAACAAATGAAAAATCACCTCATTCTTCCTGAAATTTTTACTCAACCAGCCACATGTCACCTCTTGTCAACTACTGCTGAGGTGTCCAAGACTATGCCACCATCCACAGGACAGGGATGCTGACTGTGTCACCTACACACACCCTCTGGGATGAGGGGCCAACTCTGCAGCAGTGGGGATGGCCACTGGCAGAAAGTCCTCCATCACCTCTTCTAGCAGAAGCTGCTTCGTCTAAGTTATCTTCCCAAGAGTGGTCCACATCCTTCACTGGACTGTAAGGTATGAAGTCCAAGCCTGATGCTCCAGTAGGAAATGAAAAGTCCTACTTCAGAATTGTTCTTATTTCCCAAGGTCACCTTTGAAGCCGCATCCCACCTCCACTTCAGCCCAGTCTTGCTGTCTTCTCCTTCCCTTTCTCAGGCATTAACCCAAAAGCACCCCATAACCCTTCTGCAAGCTGACTTTTCCCTCACATCCTGCTTCTTAGGGAACCCAGCCTGCATTGATGGGGATCAAGATGATGCACAGATGCAGCCCTAATTCCAGGTGATGCAGAATCCAGCTGTCTATGCACTCCCAGATTGCAGACAGAAAGTGCCTTCAACAGTGACCAAGACTCTCCATGGTGCTGGGCCTCACTACAGTCCCTAGCATACAGGACACCCCCAAGCATGTCCCTCAATAGATGGGGAGCAACAATGAGAAAAGCTTAGAGAAAGCATCAGCTGGGTGCTAAAAGCTACTGGGAAGAAAGGCAAGAATGACTAATAGGTGGCTCCTGAGTCATCTGAGAGACCAAGAGCAGGAGATGCTGCCAGGGGACAAAGTTAATTTTGTGGAAAATTGGTTTGATATCAGAATGGTGTAGAGTGTTACATTTGAAGTGTCTGTATCTTTGAGGGGAAATGTCCTCTAGGCAGTAGTTGAGATGGAGCTAGGTCTTGCATACCAAATGGTTTGGAAATAGCCATTGAGGTACTATGGATTCTTGCAGAGATAGTATTAAAAGCTGTGACAAGAAAGAAACTCTCAGAGATTTGTTTTTCTTTTAAAATTTAGACGTAGAAGCATAGATGATCCACTAAATGATGGCCAGACAAGAACTGCAGCACCAACTCTCCACTGGGTCTCCAGCTCCCCACTCTACCCTGTAGATTTTGGATTTGCTGGCCTTCCAGAGCCAATTCCTTAAGATCTCTCCATAGATAGAAAGATAGACAGCTTGATGATAGAAGAGAGATGATAGATAATGATAGATAGATAAATGATAGATAGATAGATAGATAGATAGATAGATAGATAGATAGAAAGAGGCTCTCCCTCCCCCCTTTTGTCTGCCTCTCTATATACACACACACTTGAGGAAGCATAGCACAATAGTGCGTGTGTGTGTGTGTGTGTGTGTGTGTGCATGTGTTCTATTTCTCTGGAGAACCCTAATACAGATTTATATCAAATCTGACTAATATAGATACTAGATTAAAGAAAGAGAAATGGAGGCATTAATAGGAAAGAGAAGTCAAATGTATTACGAAGAGACACAGCATGACAGAGTGTCTCCAGAGGCAAAAAGAAGAAAGTTTCAATGTCTATTTCCTTCTGTTAACTTGACTCAGGCTACACATTGTTATCTGTCCTACGATGTGTCACAAAGGACAAAGAAACAATGCCAGAGGCAGGAAACTTCAAGGAATAGTGATCGATACACTCAGTAAGAAAAGTAAGATGCTAGATATTAGAAAGAGGAATATCCAAAGACAAAGCTCCTGGAAATTAATTACGTGATAACAGATGTTCTACTTATTTATTCATTTTTGTTATGAGGGATTGAACCCAGGGGCACTTAACCACTGAGCCACATCCCCAGCCTTTTTTATGTTTTATTTTGAGACAGGGTCTTGCTAAGTTGCTTAGGGCCTTGCTAAGTTGCTGAGGCTGGCTTTGAACTTGATATCCTCCTGTTTCAGTCTCCTGAGCTGCTGGGGATTACAGGCAGGCACCCCCACACCTGACTCAGACAGTTTAAAGGTAACAGATGAATTAGAAGGTAATTGACTCTCACAGTAAAGAGAATAAATAGGATTCTATCTATTCTATTTAAGACGCAAACCAGAGGCTTTTACATGGAAAAGAGGGGAAAAAATTTCAAGAATGATAGGGCAGAGAAGAATGAGAAAACTGAATCTGTTCTTTCATGACAGGAAGCTAGTGGGTAATATCTACAACTGAAAAATAAGGAAGTAGTGGTATAATGCTGTTATTTAGAAAAACAAAGGTAAGTAACAGAAGAAGCCAGCTGAAAAAGAGAGAATTTCCTTTGGGAAGCAGGAATCAGGAGGGGATTGAGTGGGAAAAGGATCACTGTTTTTCTTTATAAGTCTTGTAGTAGTATTTGACTTTTAAACGAAGCACATTTATTACCTTTATCCAAATTAAATTTAAATAGGCAAAAAGTCTATTAATATGCCAGAAATAATTTGTAAATTGTGGGTGAAAACAGCCCCTGTCCCTACACGATTAGAAGTAGTCTTCCGGAAAGAAAGCATGCCCCTCTGCCTTGTCCCTTTCCCTCTGCAAATGGTTTTTAAGCAAATGCTTGAGAGCCCATCAATCTGCCAATTAGAAGAAAATGCAAAAGGAACAGCAGGAATCATGACTGCAAGGAAACAGTTACCATCCCATAAAATTATTGCCTTTACCAAATTAGAATAAACCTGTCAAGACAATGTTTAACTATCTTTATGTAAAAATCAAAACGGTCTGACTTCAACTGTCAAACAGACTCTTCCAACTTATGTGTAACACAGTGCTTTCTTAGGGCTAAGTCGTATACTTCAAGTTGCATTTGCAGTCTGGAGAAAGGCAGCTGCCGGGCCCCTGAATCCAGAGCGCCCACCTCTTCCACTGCTGTCTCTGTAGAATGGCTGACTCAATTAGTTGGCAGGGGGCAGCAGCCAGGGTGGCTCCCGCTGCCAAAGGTAAGCCATTGCATAGAATATCATTGCACCTACCTTACTGTAGATCAATAACTTGAAATAAAAGGTCTAGTTCATGCACTTGGATGAGAGGCAATTTTCTATGACTTCTCACAGTTGCTAGAACTTTACAAATATGAGTCCCCCAACCCCAGATGAGACAAATTGACACAACACCAGTTATTTTCTTGTGCTGCCTCATCCTTTATACAAAGTATTTCAAAACACTTTAAAGTGAAAGGGAAGAGTTCAAAGTGTGAATGACAAGAGTCTGAGCGAACAGGACTAATGCTGTAGAAAGTGGGGGATGGTCACTAAGGATTCTGGGAAAGGAAGACAGGCTGAATCAGATGCAAACCATGTTTACAGCCCATGGCAGGGACAGGAGAGAATTGTGGCAGGTGTCACAGCTGTACTTCTGCAGGTGAGAAGCTCATCCTAAAGGGGTGATCAGAGCCAGAAGTCGATGAACTAACAGAAGGTAAGAAGTTTCTAAATCTCTCTGCTTGATAATTTCTTTTTTAAAAAACACCTTATTGAGGTTTAATCACATACCATATAATTCAGTATAAAATTCAGTGATTGCCAGTATATTTACATTTGTGCAATCATCACCACAAAAAATTTAATTTTTTTCTTCACTGTCCCTAAAAGTCCTTACTCCTTAGCAGGTATAGCAGGTACTCCCATTTCTGTCTCCAAAAACCCTTTACACACACACTCACACACACACACATGCACACACACATGCACGCACACAGCCACTGTTCCATCTTCTGTCTCTACAGATTCCTCTAAAAAAAAATTAATCTACTATTTTTATTGTTCTACCTGTCTCTTAACTCTGAACATTTCATGTAAATCAAATCATACAATAGGTGGTCTTCTGTGACTGGCTTCTTTCACAGAGCATAATGTTGCCAAGTTCATCATGTTGTAACGTATCAGTACCTCACTCCTTTTTTATGACAGAATAGCACTTCAATGTATATATATACCACATATTATGTATTCATTTGTCAGTCAATGAACATTTGGGTTGTTCCCATTTTTTGGCTATTATCAATAATGTTGCTATCAGTATTTGTGCATAAGTTTTATATACACGTAAGTTCTCTTTTTCTTTCTTTTTGTGGGGAGGGGGCAGCAGAAGGATTGAACCCAGAGCCTTGTGCAGGTTTGGCAAGTACTGTACCACTGAGCCACATTGTTAATCCCAGACATGGTTTCAATTCATATTATGATGAATTGAATTGCTGGGTCATATGATGAATCTATACTTAACATTTTAAGCATCTGCCAAACTCTTTCCAAAGTGGCTTAACTATTTTACATTTCTATCTACAGCATATGGGGGTCTTGATTTTTTCTTATCCTCATCAACATTGTTATTGGACCTTTTTTATTATAGCTATCCTAATTGGTATAAAGTGGTATCTCATTGTCCAAATAATTTCTCATCTTCAATTTTGTCCCTGGCTTCATGATCCATGGGCTCTCAAAGTCAACACATTTTATTAAAATTCCTAAAAGATTCAACACAGGAATCTTGAATTTTAGTGCACCTTTTAAAGTTTTCTTTTTTAAAAAAAATTCTTATTTTAGTTCATTGTACACAAATGGAGTACAACTATCATTTTTCTGGTTGTACACAAAGTAGAATCATACAATTTGCATATTTATACATATACATAGGGTATAGATGTTTGTCTCATTCTATTATCTTTCCTTCCCCGCCCCCTCCCCACCTCTCATTTTCCTCTATGCAATCCATCCCTTCTCCATTCTTCTCGTGCCTCCCCGGACCCCTGCTATGTGTCATCAACCACTTGTAAGAGAAATCATTCAGCCTTTGATTTTTTGGGATTGACTTATTTCACTTAACACGATCTTCTCCAATTCCATCCACTTACCTGCAAATGTCATAATTTTATTATTCTTTATGGCTGAATAATATTCCATTGTGTATATATACTACAGTTTCTTTATCCGTTCAACTATTGAAGGGCATCTAGGTTGGTTCCACAATCTAGCTATAGTGAATTGGGCTGCTATAAACATTGATGTGGCTGCATCACTGTAGTAATGTGAAGAGAGAGCCTACAGAGTGGGAGAAAATCTTTGCCACACACACATCAGATAGAGCACTAATCTCCAGAATATATAAAGAACTCAAAAAACTTTACCCCAAGAATACAAATAATCCAATCAATAAATGGGCTAAGGAAATGAGCAGACACTTCACAGAAGAGGATCTACAAGCAATCCACAGTTATATGAAAAAATGTTCAACATCTCTAGTAATGAGAAATGCAAATCAAAACTACCCTAAGATATCATCTCACCCCAATTAGAATGTCTATTATCAAGAATACAAGCAACAATAGGTGTTGGTGAGGATGTGGGGGAAAATGGTACACTCATACATTGCTGGTGGGGTTGCAAATTGGTGCAACCACTCTGGAAAGCAGTATGGAGATTCCTTCCTTCGAAAACTTAGAATGGAACCACCATTTGACCCAGCTATCCCACTCCTTGGCCTGTACCCAAAGGACTTAAAGTTTTTTGAGCCACTGTCACAGTGAAGTTTTCTTACAATACTCTACATCACCTTGAATCTGGACTGGCCCTGTGACTTGTTTCATCTAATAAAATGCAGCATAAGTGACACTGTAATATCTGAAGCTGAGCCTTGAGAAATGTGCAGTTTCTAATTTGATGGGTTGGTAATGCCAGGTCTTGGAATCCGGACCCTGTCATGTGGCCTTGCAGGCCTCCTATGACTACAGCCTCAGCCTCATGGAGCAGAAGAACCATCCAGTCGAGCCCAGCCAGCCCACAGAATTGTGAGATGAGACAAACAGCTGTTGGGATTTTAAGTCACCATGTTTTGGGGTGGTTCATTATGTAGCAATATAGAACTGAAATGATTCCAGATTTGCATTAACTGGAAAGTAAGACCAATTCAAAATTCTGCTCATCTTCAGTAACAGCAAAGTGGGATAACAATAAGGATTTCTGCCTCCCAGGCAATTCCAGAGAGAAACAGCTTAGTTGGCTGTGGAAGAATTAATAAGAACAATGCAGTAAAGTGAGACAAACCATGCTAAGTCAGCAGTGTCAATGGCAAAAAGTACAAAACGTTATTGTGCCATTAAGTCAGCAATTCAATTACTACAATATGTACAAAGTGAAATAATAAACCTGCAGTTTGATCAGAAAGGTATATAAAATCAGTGCCTATAAAGAATATGGTGGAATCAATAAAGTTTATGAAAATGAAATTAGTTGTGCATGAATGTGGGTAACAAATGTGCAACTTGTCCTGTGCTTCGGAAATCAAGAGAGGGCCCTCTGTGGTGAGCCACTCATAATAAAGCCTTAAAAATTACCACCAAGGACACTTGCTGACATGCATGAGGCCCTGTGTTCAGACCCCAGCACTATAAAAACAAACAAAACAACAACAAACATGTACTGCCTGCTTTATTTTGGTTAGATCCACAACTATTGGGTTTCCTCTGATTTTTCAGGCTCTATTTTTGCCCAGGTATCTGTCATCAACCCCTCTGCCTTCTATCCAGTCGTCTCCTACTTATCAAGAGCCTGATAATACCACCTATGTGAAGTTTTCCTTTATTTCTTCAGTTGAAAATTAATCATCACCCTATGTGTTTTTTTTATTTTGCTTTTTTGTTTTTTGTTTTGTTTTGGTACTGGGAATTAAACCCAGGGGTGCTTTACCACTGAGCTACATCTCCAGTATTTTTTTTTTTTTTAATTTTTGAGACAGGGTCTTGCTAAGCTGCTGAGTGATTCAGTAAGTTGCCCAGGTTGACCTTAAACTTGCTATTCTGCCTCAACCTCCTGTGTAGCTGGGATTATAGGCATGTGCCCCTGCACCCAATACCCTCGCTATATTCTAAAATTTCTATAAGTTGTTTTAGTAGCACTTCATGCCTTTTCAATTTTTGGTTATGCAAGATAATTGGGATGGGACTAAGCTTTATTCAGTTTGCTGTGTCCTCTAATAGGTAAGGCATGGTTGCCAGCACGTAGAAAAAGCTATAAGACATGTGCTCAGTATTCAAATGGATAGAGGAATGAATGATTGAAAGAAAATTAAATAAAAGGCATGTGTATGCCCATTCAACTGTGATCTGTGGAGTAGTCCAAGAGCTGGAAAGATAGGGAGGGGAGAGTTAAATGAAGGTTCAAGGGCTTCTCCATGGGAAGGGTCTAAGCATGGCAATGCTGTTGGAAGGAGAGTTTGGAGAGCCTGCTTGAAGCATACATTATTTTAATTAGATTTGTGTTTGGTTGGGTTGTATTTGGAGGTCATGTTCTATAGAAAGGCTAAAAACTGCCTATTGTCAAGCTGGTGGAAAAAATTACTTGCAAAATTAAGTTTAATTGGTTTCCAAAACTTACTGGTTGGGGGTTGCTGGCAATATCTAATGTGCCCAAAGAAGGCAACTGGGATCCAGAACAACGTAATAGAGTTTGAAAGTCTACCACTGGGCATCAACAGGAAAGCATAATAGTGTCAGATAGCCCTGGACAGAGACCTCTGGAGGATAGTGTTTCTCTACCACAACTGGACTCCACTTCTTGGAGACCTGGATTTGATTGATTTGAGGACATATCCTTCAGTAAGTTTACAATCTTCCCAGATTGATCTTTCTTTCTTCTTTCTTTCTTTCCTTTTTTCTTTCTTTCTTTCTTTCTTTCTTTCTTTCTTTCTTTCTTTCTTT